>JAWWEW010000006.1:23864105-23877674 GCA_035583185.1 Anabacerthia variegaticeps | reverse complement strand
CACATGTGGATGTGTGCCCACATGTGGATGTGTTTCCACATGTGGATTTACGCCCAGATGTGGATGTGTGCCCATACGTGGATGTGTGTCCATATGTACATGTGTGCCCAGATGTGGATGTGTGCCCACATGTGGATGTGTGCCCCGATGTGGATATGTGCGTCGGCGCATCTCTGCCAGGGCGGGTGCCCGTGCCTGCGCCCTTGGCGATGTCTGTGTGCCCGTGGGGTTGTGCACGCGTGTGCCCAGGCACATACGTGTGTTTACAGGCTCTCTCGTGTGTGCGGGACGCCGCGGGGTGCGCGCCCCGGGCTGTGCGTGGCGAGGGGTGGCCCCGGCCGCGCTCCCGCTCCCGCAGCCGCGGCGCCGCCCCCGCTGCCGCCCGCCCCGCTCCATCCCTCCCTCCCTCCCTCCCTCCTCCCTCCTCCCGCAGCCGCACCGAGCCACAGACCGCGGCGGGGCCGGGCAGGGCCGCACCATGACCGAGACCACCAAGACCCACGTTATCCTGCTGGCCTGCGGCAGCTTCAACCCCATCACCAAGGGCCACATCCAGATGTTCGGTCAGTGCCCGCCGCGGCGGGGCGGGGCGGGGCGGGGGATGCTGCGGGCTGCATCCCACGGCGGGGATGGGGGTGGGCTGAGTGGGACCGGGGTGTGCCGGGGTGTGCCGGAGTGTGCCGGAGTGTGCCGGGGTGTGCTGGGGTGTGCTGGGGTGTGCCCCGGGGTGCAGCCCCTCTGCCGGGGCATCGCGGCGCTGTCCGCGGCTGCTGGTGCTGAACGCGCCGCGTTCTGGCCTCCGCGTCCTGGCCCCCATCCTTAGGGGCTGCCTCCCGTCCCTGGGGCCTGTCCCCCTCACATAGCGGGGTTCTCCCCTCTGTGCTGACCTTGTCGCGCTCCCCCCCCCCCCGCACTCCCCGCCCCGGGTAGGTCCTGGCTGTGTTTGTCCCCTGCCTCTCAGCCCTTTGGGTCTGCGAGCCTGCGGCCGCTGCAGCACTTCCATCTCCTTTGGCCAGGGAGGGGGTAGAACCAGGCAGCCACAGCCAGGTACAAAAGTCAGCGAAAATGCAGGCAGTTAATTGAGGTATTGGAGCACCCGTAGATTGATCCTAGGTCTATGGAATGCAAAATGTTCATGTGAGATGATGGATATCACCGAGCATCCGTGCGATGGTACAGATGGTGGGGATGCTAAAATCACCGCTACAGCCTGCTCAGGCAAGACAAGAGGGAAGGAGGGAGGAAGGGAGGGAGGGAGAGAAGAAGGGAGGGAGGGATGGAGGGAGGAAGGGAGGGAGGGAGGGAGGGAGGGAGGGAGGGAGGAAGGGCAGTCTCTATCAAAGGCAGTCCGACATGCCATAAATACTGACAGTTCAGGTAAAGCTCAAAATGCCTGGAGATGTCTATGCAAACAGCAACTCACTTGAGGTGGGGAGGAGTCCTGCGAGGGTGAAGTGCCCACTGCAGACCACTGAAAAAATGAGACTGGAGAGATCAGCTCCTCTAATATCCCTTCTTGGAATGCAGAGACAGGATCCATCCTTTGTATCTGATAGGAGATTTGAGGCTTGGGAGCAGACACTGAAGGTCTTGTGCTACCACTGGAGAAGCATCCCTGGGGTTTCTAAAAGCTGTACATAAGTTTTTAAGTGCAAAAATAGTTGAAATCAGCTTGGGGTGTTTCTACCTTAGACCTTGTTTTTGTAGACCATAACGAGTTGGGCAGCAGGCTAGAAAATGATGGCTTTCTAGATGCAACTGATCACATTGTTATTCCATTTCATAAGTGCCAGAAAAATGTAGTCCTAGGCAACAACATACCTGAAATTTCAAAAAAAAAAAAAAAAAAAAATCGTATTCCTTAAGCTAAAAAAAAAATTGCCAACAATGATTAATAGGAACTATTTAGAAATAAAAATAATAATTAAATGAAATTATAGGGACTTGGTTGATAGAAGCAACCACTGATGAAAGAGGTTTCTGTAATTGACATTTAGTCCCATTTTGATTAAACAATACCAAAAACACCAATACAGCGCATATTCAGTGGACTAAAAACCAGTAAGAAGATATATTTTAGAAAACAAGGATTGGTGAAATATTAGTATGCAGTGGGTGTTCTTATAGACTCGCAGTGAGATTTTTTTTTTGCCCATTACCGTTCAGTGTCTTTATCAAAGATGTGAAAGAAAATATATAACCCCTGCTGGTAAAAAGTGCCGATGACCCCAAAGAGGTCAGGAGAGCAATTCATGCTATGGTAATGAGACAGTTGTGCTGCCTGACTCGGGGTGGTTGATAAAAAGGGCTTGTTCAAACAGTGAAGTCAAATGCAAAGTCATATGTCCAGCGAGGAAGAATGCACATCAAATATAAACAACAGGCAAATGTCTTCTGCCAAAGAGCAACGGTGTCAAGGACTGAGGAGTGATTGTACACAGCCCATTGAATGCAAACTCTGTGTGATGCTGTAAATACAGCAGAAAACACGATCCTTGTACTTATAAGCAGGGGAATATCAAGCAGAAGAAAGGTATTATTTTCATGTACAGCATTAGCAAAACCCTTCTCGGAGGAACAGTGACAAGAATTACATTAGCTCCAGGAGCCAGGCTTTGTGGCAAGAGGCTAGAGAGGCTCAGGCTCGATCCATCCTTTAAGATGTTAAGGGGCAACTTGATCGCTTGGGGGAGGGATATGTGATACGTGGTGGAAGGGGGCTCCTTTATTCAGCAGGATTTGCACTGGTGACATGCCAAGAGCAGGTTTTGATCCTGCACAACTTCAAACTACAAATATGGTGTGTGGGTTTGAGTGAAGGTAATCAAGTAGTACGAGAAAGAACCTGGGTAGGGATTGGAACCTCCACCACCTGAAGGCCATAAATGAACACTCAGACATCTTTCAGGAGGACATATTTTAGCTCAAAGGGAATGTCTTGTTGTAGAGATTTTCTGTGCATGTATCCTATAGAAATCCTGGAATATAAGTCTTGAGATACCTGATAGGGACAAATGAGAACTTCCACAAGGAAAAGACACAGAATTTAGCTTCTAAATCCCTGATAATTTTTCTTTGAGGAACACTTCCCCTCAAGTCTAAAAGAAAAATTATGTGAAGCCATGGGAATCTCAACCAAAATCTGTGTCATTCTTCCAGCCCTGTGCTGTAAAGTTCAACCAAAACAGTGCTCCATCCTGTAAAGGCTGCATTTCAAGCAGCTGAATTTGTGTAAAAATATTATCTTTATCATTCAGACAAATGCTTGGGGTTTGAGAACCTGATAAGGAGGACTTTTTGCTTAACACAGAGAAAGACAATTTATCTCTTTAACACGTGGCACTAATTATGCCAAAAGCAAGTACAGTATTTGCACGGGTATGTCACTGCAGACATACCATTATATGTCAACCATCATTTTTCTCAGTATGGATTTTACCATGTTTTACTCAGGCCAAAAGCCAACCTTTTCCCATAGGTTTTTTGCCTGAATAGGAGATGGGCTAATTACGTGGAAGCCTCTTTTAGTGGGGAAAAGGTTCCCACTGGGTTATTCTTTCCACCAACCATGCGAATTCAAGACTCATCATTATCTTTGGGTTTCCAGAAATCTGGGATTCTTCTTACAAGCCCAAATCTGCAAGTGCAACACACCAGTGACCCTTGTGTCTGTGTGGAGCTGAACTTACTGCAACAGGGCTCCCTCCATCCTCTGCCAGTAACAATTCTGGATCACTGGGGTCCCCCAAATGAAGCTGATTCATGTCTGTGTATATAAAATGAGTATCATGCATATAAATTAACACTTAGCATAAGATACATAACATATAACCAAAAAAAAGTAGGTGAGATACAATACTGTACAGCCATCCTTGCCAAGGGGTTGACACAAAGACCCACATAGTCCTGAAAACATGCTGAGTTATTTGTGGTATCTGCTGTGCTTTGAGATATATATGTTCTGAGTCACAAATTTGTTGTATTTTCTAGCTTTATGTGGCTATGAGAAAAAGTTTGGGATGCTACTGTGGTAGGGAGATAAGGCAGGAGGAGAGAAATGGTAGAGGTTCTTTCTAAAACTTAACATGAACACTGGTGGCCTTTAACCTGAAATGAAACTCCATTTATATCCTGAAGAGATACAGAGAAGAAAAGGCAGAGCCCATGCAACTCCATTTATATCCTGAAGAGATACAGAGAAGGAAAGGCAGAGCCCATGCAAAAAATCTTAATAATTGGAGGAAAATAAGATTCAGAACCAAGCCCCATGTTAAAGCCACATGGAAACCCCCCCCCCCCCCAGCGCTCAGTGCAGGGAGCCCAGCTGCTCACCTCGGCCAGCACCCACCAAGCGACACCAAATCCACCCTAATTTCCTGCTGACACTCAGAGAAACTGAGCATGGCTTGAAGCTCAGCCCTCCTCCCCTGCAGCCAGCTCAGGAGGAGAAACTTCTTTGAGACATCCCCTCCCTGGCCTTGGCATCTCGGTGCTGAACTGCTGGGGATGCGCAGAGCGGGATTTGCTGCCTAAAGGACATCTCCCTCCATCTTGGCCTCCTCACAGTTTGCCTCCTGCTTCCTTTCCGTGCAAGTGATGCCACCCAAAGGACAAAGGCCAAGGAACCAATGTCAAAAGCAAAATCTAATCCAGTGCAGCTCTGCTAATGTGCTGAAGCTGGGGCTGGCACTCTGCCAGACAACGAGCTTTGTGCTTGCTTTGACAATTAAATCATTTCCCCACCTTGTCCCAGCTCAGGGGGGCCCAACACAACTGTGTTCAAGAGCTTGAAAACCAAAGGGCAGCTCTGCAGAGCAAGGTAGAAAGCACATTTTTTTTCAATCAAAAAAAACCCTGGTCCAGTTTGAAGGTGGCCTTGGGTAAAATACTGGGACTGAAGGCGTCATCAGGCAAGGTCAGAGGCTCCAGGGTTTGTGTGTTCCAGTATTGGAGAGGGAGCCAATAAACTGCTGGAGTTGTTATTTTTTGGGCACTATCAAACATGCAATGGCAAATAGGTGATTCAATTATATCTGTAGCATCTGTCTGTACCCTGACTCTCATCTGTTCTGCGTTGGTTCAAGGGGTGATGGGTTGCTCCAGGTGTGCTCCTGTGGGAGGAAGGGGTTTGGGAGATGATGTTCAGTTGTGGCCTTCTCACAGGGAGTCTTGGTACCTCAAATGTTTTAAACCTGTTTGGACATAGAGTTTCCCACTTACTTAATTTCAAACAGTGCCAGGACCCAGACTTGCACAGGAAAAAATTGCTCGTAGATAAGCTGAATCCTGAAAGTCAGCGAATCTCCACTATTCTTCCCTTTTGGTCTACTTAGAATTAAATTTTCCCTAGATCCTATGTGCATCTGTTACTGAAGAGAGTTTATATCCCAAAAAACAGCTGGGTGAAAAACATTTCTGATGGAAAACAATGAAAGAAGATTGTGATCTGAAGTAAAACTCTCCCTTTGGCTTCTTAAGAAAATTTGAGCAATTAAAAATCCCAGTAGGCTGCTCTTTGATTACCCATTGCATTCCTTGTAGAGGAGCAGCACTGAGAGGCTGCATCCCATAAAGACTGGTTTGAGATGAACAGATAGAGTTCTGAAAGTAAAGAGGGACGAAGAGGCAGGAGCTGAGGCTTTTGGTTATGATGTGTTGGTTCAACACCCTGAATTTCAAGAATCACTTTTTCTTATTTGATTGAGATGACTGAACTGCAGAGCAGTTTAATGAGAGTGTCGCTGCTTGGGATGGAACTGGAAGAAATGCCCAAACAGAATGACAGCTCGCCCTTTCCCCTTTTGCTTAAATGGGAATACATCTGCAAATGTCCAGAAGCAAAATTCCCCCCTCCATCCAACAAAACTCATCAGGAGCTTGAGAGAGGCTTTGCTCTGCTGTCTGCAACATGAGTAAGAAGTCTGGGCCCCTGCGAGGCTGCCTCCTGGTTCCATTTCATCTCCGGGCTGAAATCTGAATGCGTAATTAGCTGGAGCGATCGATGGAACGGGAGGTGTAATGGGGTTGTGGGAGGATGTGATGGACAGGGAGAGCCTGACTGAGCCCTGGCTTGGCTCCATGTGGCATTGGTGGGGCTCAGCAGCACCCAACCCTGAGCAGGGCAGAGCCAGGACAGATCTTACAACACCCGGGTTGATTTATTGGACAAGGGGAGCTGTAGCATCGGTGCTCACCACTCTGCAACTCAGCAGAGGAGCTTCCACTGCCATCCAAGCAGCTGAAGGCACAGAAAACAGCTGAACTCTGTCATCAGTGCAAGGGGTCTGGGAGGCCAGGTTGTGCCCATCCCCAAGTGCTCCTGGCTGGACATGGTGGCAGACAGTGAAACCCCTCAGCCCAGCCTTGTGCTGTGGTGGGTGAGTCACCAGCATGACTCCACGCCCAGCACTTGCCCAAAACATGCTGAAACTGCAGATTCTTGGGTGCTGTGCCGGGAGGACAGAGCAGCACAGGCAGGACTGCAGCACCCATGGCTCTTTAATGTGCCATTATAGATCAGTTAATGTCACGTTCCCACCACTGCACACCATACAGTCTTCTTTTTTCACAGCCTTTATCACTGGCTTCCTGCATCTCAAGCATTTCCTCTCCTCTTTATGACCCGAAGCGAGGAGGAGTTTTCCCAAGCACGAGATTAAACTCCATCAATAACTACTCAGAGATTCTTTTAAAACATTTATAAGCTCTTAAATATTTATCAGTATTTATTACGGTCTGTAAGGCATCACATTGTTTCTATGACAATGCCAACCTCCCAAAATGTGCCACGTACCATCTTTTACTTCCACCGACTATAAACAAACTTGGCAGTGAGAAATCCAGTGCTACAACCCCATTCAAGAGAGAAACAGGGGCTCTGCTTCTATTTCAAAACCATTTGCGCTCACTATAATGCTCTCACCTCCCTCACCATCTTCCCTGATGCTTTTTACTAGCAGCTCGTACGATGCTGTATCGATTAGCTGCATGCTAAACCCCACCAGTGGCAGCCCACATCTCTTGTGTGACCTTGGGCAACTCACTAAACCTCTCCTGATTGGTGCACCGAGAGGGACTCACATCCCTGCTTTCCCTGCCAGGCTGCTGTGGGTTGGGTACCACAGCAGGGGGGTTCAGGGTTAGGAGTGGGTTGTGAGCAGGCTGATCTTTGTGCATCTGAGCAGCAGCTGGCCCAAAATAGGTATCCTCACCCCTGCATGCTCTGGGCTTCCAAAATCCCTTCTGGCAGCAAGACTGGGGGGGGTCCCCTGAGTCAAGGAAGGAGGCACAGAGATGCATCAGAGCTGGGGTCAAGAACACATCCCACCACTTGCAGTCAAAGGCCAAGGAGGAAACAGTCCAGCTGTGTTGAGTGTGCAGTACAAGTAACCCCAGCCTTAATCCTAACCTTAACCCTAACCTCAACCTCCACCTGTGACCAGGGAACCCAAAGCAGCTACAGAAAGACTCAACAACATCTAAAACAGAAAAATCAGCCCAAGATAGAGACAAAGTCAGAGCATCTCTGGATTTTGAGATGAGCACACCCTCTCTGGCCTTTATAACCCCTCAATCTAAGCAGTCCCATGGTGCCACCAGTGTCCAGCACAGATTCTCTACCCCAGGCAAAGTCCACAGTATCTGTTGCAGCCCTGAAAACAAACCAGGGACAGGACACAGGACACAGGTATCATCCCCTCAAAGCAGCGTGGCTTGCAGATGGTGTGCAGTCACGTTGAGAGAAGACAACCCAGGTCAGGAGCTCATTTTTGTCTCTCCCTTTCAGCTAGTTTCCTTCAGTAAGCCTGAGCTGCTGGATGTAGCTTGGTCATACCAGCAGCAAACTGCTAAATTAATATTTGGGAACAGATAAACCTAGAGTCTTTAGAAATATGTACTTTCAAGAGCCGCTGTAAGGCTTGCCCCAGGAGAAGAGGATGAACTGAGATAAGTCTGTTTTGGATCGGGAATAGGAAGCCAAGGCACAGGAGCTTCCCATGGGATGGGTGGAGAGCTCGTCTCTGAGCCAGGCAAGGGAGGACTTGCTCAGCCTCTGCTCCACAAAGGCTTCTATTTTCATCGAGAATCCAACAGCCTCTAATTGAGCTTAAGCCGTCCCTGAGGAGATGACATTTCACTAGGGTTTATTGTCAAGGGAAAGCAGAAAATCCAGTTTTCCCAGCATGAGCTGGGTTGGGATGCTGAAAGGTGTAGCTTTTCTTCTGAAACCTGTTTTGTGCAAAGATATTGGTGGTGCTTCTTTTGGGGGAAATGGGGTCTTGGGAATAGGCCTACAAAGAGAGAGGGTTTTGCTGATACACGGCTGGGGTAACGGGAATGTGACATCACTCTGGTGTCACCAAGAGGCTGAGGTCCTACTGTGGCTGCCTCTGCCACCCCATGCCATCACCACCATTCCCCTGGCCTTTCTGCACCTCTGTAGGTGGGATGTTTTCTGCCTGCACAGTCCTGGTTCAGCCAACGCTGATCCCAGCCAAGGTCAGCATCTCTGGATGCTTTGCCAGCAAAGGCATAACAAAAGTCAAGCTCACACACAGGGGTCAGCCCGTATGGAGGCAGCCCAAGACCAGCAAAGAGCTGCTGGGCAAACGCTCCTCATCTGTGCATTGTGGGGAATTGACAACCGTAAATCCTCTGCTCCTGGTAGGGTTGTGATTCCACCACACATCAGCCTGAAGGAGCAGCACGACACACACCAGGGCATACAAAGCACGGCCTTTGATGTGCTACAACGGCTTGGAAATCAAAACAAATGGAGCGCTTCCACAGGGAAATTAGGGCAGTGGAAAACAAGCGTGGAAATCTGTTGGGGTTTTATTTCCCCTTCTTTTTTTTCTTTTTAAAGGCACTGAGTGATACCAATTTCCCTGGCTGAGGTGTGGACCACAACCTCTCCAGGGATGTACACTGAGGTGCCTGTCCTATTTTGGATGTTCCACCCATATCCTGGTGAAACTGAAACACAGAACCATGGCAGGATAATGAAAATATTGCCTTTTGTTGCTAGCCTTGTCATGTGTGACTCTATGCATGGGCCCAGGGAGACAAAAATCAGTTCAAAATGGAGCAATCCAGACTATCTGGAATACCTTCCATTTTGCTTGCCAAACAGTTTATTTTTGCTCCTGATATTTAGACTATTACTGAAGCTGAGAGACAACCACAAAATACCAGCTCTGGGCCAGATTTGTGCCACAAATTGATGTTGCTTTACTGTGGGTGGCATGTTATGTCTCTACACCAGCTGGAAACTGTTGGCCTCAAAAACCCCACAGGAGACTTCAGCCAAAACCTCTCTGACCGCTTTCTCCCAGCTCTGCCACAGTGATGTTCGTTCCCCTTCTTTGTACTTAAATAAAACCTGGTGCTCAGAGGGGCATTTTACATCAAGCACTGGGAAATCCACATTTTAGCACCTTTCTCTCTGAGAAACAATGAAAATACTACACTGGAAGAGGGAAATTGTCTCCACCCTGAACCACACTACAGCATGCCTAGCCCTTGCTGACTTTTTGGGTGGCAGCTGATGCACCAGACCAGGAAAGGTACATGACCTTTCACTTTTCACTTCAATACCATTCATACACCCATCTTACCTAGACATGCTTAATCCTTCCCTGAGGGCTTCTAAGCAAGGTGCTTTGGGGCTGCCCTGCAGCAGAGAGCACAAAAAACCTACTTCTTTAGGTGAAGTCATCTTTGTCATCCATTTTTAGAATCACAGAATGGTTTGGAAGAGACCTTAAAGCTCATCATGTTAAACCCTCTCTGCTATGGGCAGGGACGCTTTCCCCTAGATCAAGGTGCTCCAAACCCTGTCCAGCCCGGCCTTTTATCTTCTAAGAGTTGCTTTTACCTTCATAGATGCTTCCCTTCACCCTTCTGGCCCCACAACCTTTAAGATGCTCCACAGCAGCAGGGTTGGCTGCTCCAGGAGGGAAAAGTGTTTAGGCCTAAATTGTTTCACCAGGCTTTTCCACAGGTACTTCTTTCCAAGCTTTGGCACTTGCAGGATTTCTTACCAGACTCCTGTGTAACTTCTCACACAAACTGACCCTTGAATATTCCAGTTCTGAAAAAAAGAGGGAAAAAATAGGATTAGTTTCAACGATATCAAATAGCCTGTTCCTCTATGACTTCATCTAAGAAACCCTGATGACCTGGGATGAGCCAGGTCTCCTGCCCTGGCCCCATCTAACTGAGTCCCCAGCAGATCCGCTGCTATTTCTAGGTCAGCTCACTGTGACTCAAGTCTCCTACTTTCTATTATTTTTAGTTTGTTTAAACATCTAATGTCACTTTTCTGCCATGAAGCCACGAGTGGCCAACAGATGGTGATAGCATGAGTCTCATTAGTCATCCCTCAATTGGCTCTGAGTTGGACACTGGTGGGGACCTGGGTGGGCTGGGAGATGGGAGGGTCAGATGTTGCAGCATCATTTCTTGGGGCCTTTCTCAGCCTCCACTTCCACCATGAGACTTGAGGTATTTGGTGGCCAGTGCTTTTTTGTGCCTATGAAAAGGCAGTAAAATTAATGTGCAGCAACAGCTGAAGATGTTTAGCATGGAAATCCTTCCCAAATTTGTTATTTCTGCAGTGCCCGGGTGCAGCTATGGACCAAAGGGGTGGGGGAAAGTGTGTAACACAACAATTAGCTTGGAGATGAACATCATTAAGTGTAAGGGGGCTTAATGGGATTTTTCCACTAACCAAAAGTGTCCTGGGAATCTGACTGAGATTGTCTAAGAGAAACAGAGCTCAAGGCAGGACAGGCTATGTGGGTCAGTGGGACACTCTGGGATCTCCCCAGGCTTGCCTTGGAAAGGGTCAACCCCATGGTGAAGATGCACTCTTCTGCTTCTTCCTAAAGGAGAAACCTCCCTTGAAGGGCAGTCAGGGCTTGCTCTAGTAGAAATGTCCATTTGGGAAGTTCAGGGGTGGGAGGTGCCAGTGGTTTCCCCCGCTCTAAGCAAGGTGTGACTGGGTGATGAGTGTGTGAAGACAGTGATTGGGGAAGAGAACATGGCCCTGGGGCAGGCAGGAGAGCTGAGCTTTGAGAGGAGGACACCTCTGATGGCTACATCCCTCATTTGGCATTAAGCGGAGTTATATATATATATATATATATATATTTATATATACATATATTTATACACACACACGGACATCATTCAATTGGACTGAGAGTAACTGCTGGCTCTGTGCCCAAGCTGGGCTCTGGAAGCACTGTTTAGGTCCTGGAAGTGCTGCTAGATTGAGAATAAAACAAAGTGTGCTGACGTATCTGGGTCACTCTCCCCTGCAGGAGAGTGGGAAAGCGCCTGCCTTGCCCTCGGCACCTCATGGCCACATCCAACCTCCCATCCAAGGGTGTCGGAGGCCAAATTCCTTGAAATAAAAAATGAGACCCTTGGGAATTGGTTTTGCCTTCTCCATCACCTGTGGCTGTGCACCTTCTCTACCCCATCTCACATGGAAGAGTGATTAAGGCTGTGCAAAACTTGCCTCCCTGCTGCCTCGTGTGTGTTTTTGGAGAGCTGGCACAGAGTGTGAGTGAACTGCAGCTTCAATCCCCCATGGGGAAAAAGGCATAAATCAGAGCTGGCTGGTGGCTTTACTCTGTAAAACAAACAAACAAACAATCCAGAAAAGGAAAAAGGAAGTCTTGGGAGTGCGGATGAACCCGGTACAAAGGCAAGGCAAATAAAATTTGAGGTTGCACCTTGAAAAATGGAACATGAAGAATATTTGATTTTATTAACATCAATTTAGGTGATGGAGCAGTGGCAGAAGAGCTGAAACACACTCTGTGAGAACCTCCAAAAGAAACATCTCCTAAATAAGGACTGATTTCCTATTGGGGAAACAGGATGCTATTTTTTCATTCAATGTGGACAACATCACCACTTACGATTTTTGTAGCCCTGCAGTGTATCCTCTGATTGGTCTTTCCCCACCGTCACCTCACAGGAAAGCAGCTGAACCAAAAGTATTTGAAGTGCCTTTGCTGGGCTGGGGCAGCAGGGAGGTGTCACCAGTGCTTGGGATGAGTCCAGGTGCCACCCCTGGCCCTTCCTTCCCCAACAGAGCCAGGTTAAGGTCATCCAGCAGCCGCCAGGCGTGGAGCAGTGGCTGAGAGCTTCCCATCACACAGGGCTAATGCACATCTTGGCAGGGCCCATCACTGGTACTTTATTTATGTCAACAAGGTTTGAAAGCCATCGAGGCTGCCTGGAGCATTACAGACAATTTACACCGGAAAAGGAATGAGCTTTTCTCTTCCAAGCCAACATCCTTGCGTTGGTGAGGCAGGATATAAAGTGCCCACAGAAAATGAAAACACCGGAGGGGCATTTCTGGGGTCTGGCGCAGTCTCTGAACATCACAAGTATTCAACAGGCAAGAAATGGGCTGGGAAAGGGCTGGGAAGCCGTGGCAGAAGGCTGAGCTCAAGGAGAACAAATGGGCCAGAATACAAAGCTACTGCAGTGTCTTTGGTGCCTGCAGGGAGACCACGAACCTGATATCCACAAGCAGAATATTTTGAGTAAAAGATACCGCAAATTCTGTGCAAAAAGGTCTTTTCTGGTAACATGGCCCTGGGGGCTTGGAGAAAGCACTGTAAGATTAAAGCAGCCACAGCGGTTCGAAGTGATGACCCACCAAACCCAGAGTCCTGTTTCCAGAATCCCAGAAGAATGACCAGTGCTGTGTTTGGGTGTGAAGCTCCTCAGCTCAGCCTCACGCCACACAGGGCCCCCCTTTCAGGTTGGGAGACCCAAGGACAGCAGGAGTCTCACCCACTTTGCCCTTTCTGTGCCAGCTCTGACCTCCGTCCTGTCTCCCTGCCCTTGCTGCCCAAGTTGCTCCTCTCATGGAGCCGTGTCTCTCATCACCCACCATTTCAAGATGCTGAGACCCAAAGCTCCTCCTGCACATGCCAGGAGACACTGTGACCTCATCTCAGGCTGGGAAGTGAACCACCAACATCCCCGAGGTCTATTGCAAGAGCTAAAGCAGTTTTTCCTTCCCTTGTACAGAAGATAGGACTCAGGGATCAATGAATTAACCTCTCTGGACAGGCTTGGCTACAGAGGCCTGTTGTCCTTTCCACTGAGCCACTGAGGAGTAGGCCAGACTAAGAAGATTCAAACTGTTAAAGAAATAAAAATAAACTTTAAACACAACATTGTGATTGCAGTGAGGACACACCAAGATGCTGCAAACTAACACTGCAATTTTAGAATCATAAAACCATAGAATCCAGGTTGGAAAATACTCTTTATATTGAGTACAGCCATTCTCCTAGCACTGCCAAGGCCACCACCAATCCATGTCCCCAAGTGTCAAATCTGAGCAGTTTTTAAATCCCTCTAGGGATGGGGACTCCACCACTGCCCTGGGCCGATGTGCCAGGGCTGGACAGCCTTTTCTGTGAAGAAATTTTTCCTAATATTCAATCTAAACCCGCTGTCTTAGTTTGAAGGGAAACTAAGATATTTTATTGGCCAAGAAATAAAATAATCCCTCTTCTTAAATTTAGAAAC
>JAWWEW010000006.1:23806056-23864005 GCA_035583185.1 Anabacerthia variegaticeps | reverse complement strand
GAATCGTTAACAGAAATATGCATATCCATGGCGGCCTTTGTTAACCACTGTAGTTATGCTAATGCATTGCCTCCAAGTTTTTGGAAGGAATTTTGACTCAATTTGAAACTATAACACCCGCTTCCTCTCCTCCTGGCCCTTGTTCCATGGGAGAAGAGCCTGACGCCCCCACTCAGCTCCTCCCATCCTGTCAGGGAGTTGCAGAGCCAGAAGGCCCCCCATGAGCCTCCTTTCCTCCAGGCTGAGCCCCCCACAGCTGCTTCTCATCACACCGGTGCTCCAGACCCTTTCCCAGCTCCATTCCCTTCTCTGGACATGCCACAGCACCTCAGTGTCCTACTTGTGCCACCCTGAAGCCACAGTGCCACCCATCCCAAATCCTCTGCCAGCATCCCAGCAGTGAGGGTGGCTGCTCCTGTCACCGTGCCACTAGTGGCACAGCTCCTCTCCAAACAGGATTTGACATGTCATTTAAGAAAATGCAATCTTTTTCAAGGCTTTTGCTTTGAAGTGGATGGCTGTGAAGGTCTGGCTTAGCTGACAGCAATATGAACAAGCAGGACAGCAGAGTCACCTGATGGACACAGCCCTGCAAGCAAATGGACTGCTCTGCCCCAAAAACCAGTGAAAATGGACCAATTTGGGATGTGAAAAAGTGTTCTGCAAGTCATAGGCAAGACAGGAGCACAAAGCAGGTCTTCCCTTTGCTGCTCAGTGCTCCATTCCCTACACTGTACTGCTGCTTTGTAACCCGTGTTTGCCCAAATACTTCCCTTGCAGGGATTTACTCATCAGTAAGTCTATATTTTTTCCATACCTCTTTAAATTCTGTTTGTTGTTTCTGAGGTAGGCAACAAGCTCTTGACAATGCAGATCCCAACTTTCATATATATATGGTTTTTGGGGAACAGCCATCAAAAACTCAAGGCAAATTAATGCCAGTGGCCATCCGCGAGAGCGTGAAGCACTGGTTATGTGTAAGTTGTTCAGCTTGTTTTAAGAGTGAACTTTATAAAGGTGCCATACATGAACAGGTCAGTGCTTTTTGTCTTCTTTTGGCAAGGAACATCAAGTCAGGGTGAAGCAGGGAACAATGAAAGTATGTGTTATTGTTCATTTAAAACTCAACAGCATCTTTTTCTTCAGGGAATTTCCTTTTAATTTGCATTTTAAGTTGCATTATGATATAAAAGTAAATGCTGATTCATCAATCTTGGGTCCTCTTTGCCTGTGAAAAAGAAATCACTCAAGAATATTGTGTTTTTCTGCATGTGCTCCCCCAGAATTTTGAGGGCAGGGAGGGGTAATTTCAGTACATCTAATTCAGGGAATCGAATTTTACTCCCTGCACCTACCGAATGATTTAAACTTGCTTTTCCCTCTCTGGAGGCTGGTGCACCCAGAGCACAAGGGCTGGGAAGGCAGCCAGGGTGAGGATTTCTGGTGAGTCTGAGGAAGAGGTTTTATTGAGGCTGGCGCATCTCCCACAGGCTGCCACAGAGGCCTGGGGCTGCTCAGCACCCTCGAGGGGGAAAAAGGGTCCATGGCAACTATATTTTCTTCATTGACTTTTAGATAATGCTACAGCTGAACAATATTCCCCAGCAGAAATTTCAAAATTTGGAAGAAAAATAACCATTTTGCCCAAGTGACATAGAATTCTGGAATGGTTTGGGTTGGCAGGGACCTTAAAAACCATCTTGTTCCATCCTCTGCCATGCACATTATCCCAGGTTACTCCAAGCCCTGTCCAACCTGGCTTTGGACACTTCCAGGGATGGGGCAGCCACAGCTTCTCTGGGCACCCTGTGCCAGGGTCTCAGCACCCTCTGAGCAAAAAACTTCTTCCATGCATCTAGTCTAAACTGACCCTCTTTAAATTTAAAACCATCACTGCTTGCCCTATTTCTACAGGCCCTAATAAAAAGTCTCTCCCCAAGACACCCCAACCTCCCAGCCCTGCTCAGCCTCTCTTGCCTCCCTCAATGTACGAGTACTCCTCATCCATCACAAGCCATTGCAAGGGAGCTGTAAAACAATTTGAGAGCTGAATTTTTGCCCTGGAGCAGAGCAGAAGGGAGGGCATGGGAGCTGAAGACAGGCACCACTGGGGCTGGGTGTAGGTGGAGAGGGGGAGAAAGGCTCCCTGAAATTGCCTTCCCAATGCTGCTGCACTGGAGAGCAGCAGTCCTTCAGGCAGGAGTTCTCTGCATCCCCTGGAGAAGCGCCAGCCCCTGAGCAGGGTGTCTGAAGGATATGACGCACAGTGACATCTTGGGATGGCTGACGGATCCCAAAATCACCTCAGTTTCAGAAATGTTCTTTTCCTTTGCAAATGCAAAATATTTTATAGATCATCCGTTTGAAAGGGAAAAAAAAGGCTTTCTAATGACTCTCTAATGATTCTCAAATGACTCATCAATCATATCTCCCTTTGGCTTTTACCTTTCCTATCTTCTTTTTTCTTGCTACTGTCTCAATAGCTGGGGTGGGCACATAGGAGATCACATGAATTTAGCAACCCTTCGGCAGCATTTTTATCCTCAAATGCCACCACCTTTTGGAAATACCAGCCTGAGAATGGGCGTCAGGCTGGAGGGACTCTGGCAAGTCTGCTGGGCATGGGCAGCACGAGGTGTTGACAACAGGGCAGGCAGGGAGCGGTGTAAGAGCTATGAGGCTGCTGAGGGGCTGGCTGGGGCACAGCTGGTGGGTACCATGGCATTGCAGAGCTCAGGGGGTCCAGCTAAATGCCCCTGCACCTTTTTCCTTGTCCTGCCTCTCCAGAGCGAGCCCGGGATTACCTGCACAAGACCGGACGCTTCATCGTCATCGGTGGCATCGTCTCGCCTGTCCATGACTCCTATGGGAAGACGGTGGGTTGTCCCTCTTTTCCCTCTCTGCCTCCTAAGTGAAGTGGTTTCTCTGAAAGCAGGGTGAGCACTGGGCAGCACTGCCTGACCCATGGTCCCTTCATGTCCACCTTTGGCCTGGGGCAGCTCCTGACTGTGGGAAAGTCTCAGAGTGGAGGGAGAGGATGAAACCACTCACTGTTCAGATAAAAGCCACAGCGAGACCCTACGACCAACCAAAGTACTAGACAGCAAAGAGAAATATTCTCACCCGAAACAGTGGTGGCCATCTTGCTGCTTAGTATTTTTATTTGTTTTAATTATTTCAACGCTAATTTTGCTTTTTTTGCGGGGATGGAAACTATGCAAGCAGTAGCCTTTAGAAGCACTTTCCAAATTAGGAGTGGAGAGTTTCCCCCTCTCCTGAAAGCTGGAGACATTTAATAAAGACACCACCACCCCAGCTCTGGTCCTGCTGCAGCACAGGGCTGGGAGTGGTGGTGCTGAGCAAATCTCACTGCCTGGTGTGTGGCCAGGGCTGAGGCCCAGCAGGAACTCCTCCCTTCCAGCAAACAGGAGCTTAAATAAATTTTTGCGGGCAGGAATGAATCCTTCTGGCTTGTCTCACCTGAGTGAGCCTGATGTTCTGCCCCAGGATGGTTTGCAAGCCCAAGCTGGCCAGGGCACAGCGTTTCCCTCCCGTAACTGTTCCTCCATCACCTTCTGTTGCAGGGTTTGGTTTCGAGCCGGCACCGCCTGACCATGTGCCAGCTGGCTGTCCAGTCCTCCGACTGGATCAGGTGAGGGGCAGAGCCCACCCCTGCTGTGGCACCAGCAGCCCCTGGCAGCCCTTGCCCCTTCCCTGCACTGCCTGATTGAAAATCAGAGTCCTTCCTCTCCCAGTCCAGCAGAGAACTGATGCAGAGGGTTAGACCATCCTTCAAGAGAGCTCTTGGCATTCAGGAGGTCTTGCGAGCCCCCTGCTCAGCCTGTGGTGCCTGGTTGAGGCCCAAAGTCACCCAGCCCACCCCAGCCTTGTGCTGTGGCACCTTCCCTTCCCACACCTGCAGCACCAGCCCACAGACTTTCACCTTCCCAGCATTGCCACGTGGCATCTGGTGGCTGAGGTGGGACTGAGAAGCATCTGGGACTGCCCTCAGAAATCGGGTAGCGACACATGTGGTCACACCCCAGCCAAATGAAAGCTGGTTAGTCGGGTACCAAGAGTGGAAAGGTGCCCTGGCACAAGTTTGTGTCCCCAGAGCTGTTAGGGAGAGCTGGGTGGAAGGGCTGGGAGAAGGACACGGTCCATGGCACACCTGTGGGAGCGATGGTGGGTGCACATGGCACTGCTGGCCAGCCTGGTGGTGCAGCCAGGAGCTCTGGTGGCCATCAGCCAACGCTATTGCCTTGCTGTGCTCCCCACAGGGTGGACCCCTGGGAGTGCTACCAGGACACCTGGCAGACCACCTGCAGTGTGCTGGAGCACCACCGTGACCTGATGAAGGTGAGGCAGCCCCCACGCTGTGGGTGTACCCGGGGCTGAGGGCATGGGGAGGGCACAGGAGTGGGGTTGCTCTTCCACCAGCATGTGGACAATCAAAAACATGTCTGAGATGGGCTGAGAGAAGACTTGCAGGAACATCTGTGAGATCCAGACCAGGAAAAGGTGCAAGATACGTTGTTATAGTCACTTTGAGCTCCTTGCCCTTGTGTTGGAAGGAAATTGAGCCCTCCAGCTGGAGCCAGCAGCCATCCCAGAACACCAGGACACCAGGAGGAGAGCAGGAGTGAAGGCAGAGTGAGGGCAGGGATGGGCATGAGCCAAATCATTAATGCTGCCTGCTTGCTCCTCCCTGAGGGGGAGGAGAGATGGATGGGCTTCCCCACTCACCAGCTGAGCTGAAGCTGCTGTATGAACCTGACAGAGACTCAGTGGGAAAATTCAGCATCTGGGAAGTCCCGGGGAGCACAGACTCTGGGAGGATTAGTCCCTCTAAAACCCAGGCCGGCCTGAGAGCCACAGAAGAAGGTGACTGCCCTCAGGTAACCACAGGAATGGGGGAAGCAGGGCTGCTGGCACACTTGGATATAGCAAGAAAACCAAGGATAAGAAATGGGTGAAAGAGCATCATGCAAACTTATGGGCAGCCCAGACAGGAGGCTCAGATTGTCCAGCCCAGCAGAATGTCCAGTGCATCCAAGGACCATGATGTTGAAGCCAGGGAGTCGCTGGTCATGCTTTCCTTCTCCTGCAGGGACTAGGAGGGAGAAGAGGACATGTTTACTCCTTGCCAGCCTCATGGCTCCACACAAAACATTGATACTACCTTAATCACAAGGCATTATCCACAGGGCCCTGCCCAGCCCAGGCCCATGGGACTGCGGATCCTAAAGGGAGCTTGGACAGACCTGTCGCTAAAGATGGCCTGGAGCCAAGGGTGGGGAGGCTCTGTATGGGGACAAAAAGGGTTTGGGAGGTTGCTGGGGTGATGACACTGTTCCAGCTACATCTCCCCCTCGTTGCAGAGAGTGACTGGATGCATCCTCTCCAATGTCAACACACCCTCCATCACCCCTGTGATCGGCCAGCCCCAGAATGAGTCCTCGCAGAACATCTACCAGAACAACAACAATGTCTCCAACAAGCCCACTGCGGGTAGGTGGCATGAGGGTAGGGAAGGAGGGATGCCTACTGACCCCTCACCTCCCAGCCAGGGCTGCCACACGTTAGGAACAGTGCTTCAAAACCTTATCTTTGGAGAGGTGGCTCACCTGGCTCCGTGCACCAAGCCCAGGGTGGGGTGGAGGTGCAGTGGAGAAGTTACCATCCAGCACAGCAAGGGGAGCCAAGAATGGCTTAAATTGGCTGTGAAATCTCACTGGACTTCAGCTGGATGATGTCCAGCTAGTGAGACCAGCTAAAGGAAAAGGTGCCTGGTACCCCCAGCATGCATGCAGGTGAAGAACTGGCAGGAGAGATGAGGTAGCTGGATTCCCTACAAACCAGTGGGATATGGGACATGGAGGTATTAGATGGGGAGAATCCTATAAAAAATCTTGTGATTTTCTTCGTGATTTTGCCTGTCCATCTGGTCCCTTCAAGGCACAGGGTAGCACTCTGGGGAGTTAAGACCATGAAAGGAGGTGGTGGAGAGATGCTGGGAGCAGTTCCTGCACAGCAGCATCTTGCAGAAGCAGGGTGGCTGAAGGTTTGGGTTAATCGCACCACCTCTCTCCCATTAATTTTCCTTCCTCATCTTTAGCAAAGATCCTGGGGAAGGTGGGAGAAAGCCTGAGTCGGATTTGCTGCGTTCGCCCACCCATGGAGCGCTTCACCTTTGTGGGTACGTAGAGGAAAGATCCAGTGTCAGCCCAACCCTCAGCCTTCCTCCCAGCCCCCTGTGCCAGGCCAGGCACCAGAACTTCTCCTTTTCTTCCCTTTCTCAGATGAAAATGCCAACCTGGGAACAGTGATGAGATATGAGGAGATCGGTGAGTGCACAGCCCCCCTCCAAATGAGCAGCTCCAGCTCCTTTGGGCCAGCACCGTGTGGCTCAGGAGCCACTGCACAACAGGTCCAGTGGCAAGTGAAGGAGACAGGATCATCTCACCCTGGTGCCAGATACTGGAGCTCAGAGGTGAAACAGGAGTGGTGCTTAACTGGGCTGAGCCCGGTCCTGTTGGCAGACAGCAGCCAAAATAAGGGAGTGAGCAGTGGGGACATGGCCCCCAGCACAGGCATAGACCTGCACGGCATTGTGCCCTGACAGTCACCCCAAGGGCCATCAAACTTGCCCTCCTTGTGGTGCCACCAAGGATGGTGACACCCCATCCTTGCAGTGCCTGCAGCCCTGCAAAGCCTTAAATGGCAGCAGGAAGGATTTCAGCTGCCCCTTCCTCTAGAGCCCTTTAAGGGTTTTAGACCCACCAGGCTGCCACACACGTGGTCCCCCCATACATCACCCAGAGCTCTGTGTGGGGAGCCTGCTGAGAGCCGTTTCATGGGCAAGTTCACACACAGCCTGGCACTACAGCACGCAGAGCCCAGAGGCTTTGGCCACCTGGAAATGGCAAGCAGGGAGGCACCTTCCCATGCAGCCATCACTTCCCACTCCTCTGAGTGGGTTTACAGCTTTTCTCTGATAGTTGTGCAAATAAATTCATTTTTATTGGCCCATCAGAGCAGAAAGCTCTTTTGCACAGCACAACTTTCTTGCTGAGCTGCAGTGTCAACCTTCAAGTTGTGGGGCTGGTGCCTGCTCAGCCCCTTGTGCTCCCTCCTGTGAGCTTCTCTCCTTTCCTTCAGAGCTTCGCATCCTACTGCTCTGTGGCAGCGACCTGCTGGAGTCCTTCTGCATCCCTGGTCTCTGGAACGAGGCAGATGTGAGTCACCACTGCTGGGCATCCCTGCATGCTCCTCTTCCCCAGGGTCCCTTCCTCCTCCTCCTCTGCTTCCCACACCCAGTGCTTCAGGGAGCTGCTCAGGTCTCTTGGGATGACAGGAGCTGTGCCCACCAGCCCTGCTGCCTCCTCCTTCCCATCCCTGGCTCTCACCTCCCCTACACACTTCCCCAGGGCTTCCCCAGACCCAAGCCCTGCTCCCACTTGCTGCTCACTCAGAGGATGTAGTCTGGGATGCAGAGTGAGCGGGTCCCAAAGGGATTTCCAAAGGCTGTGCTTCCACTCCTTGTCCCTCAGAAGGAGCCAGGGTCAAGTAGATGCCAATCCCAGCAGAGTGAGGTGTGCAGGTAGGAAATTAGATATTTACAAAAGTTGTCCAGACATTAGAAACTGAACACATTTAGAGCCAAATCAACAGCTTTCACTGTTGGTCCTAGCCTGAAGAAGCCACATTTTCATGGGAGAACACCAACCCTGGAGAGAGGATGTGTTAACTCCCCCTGTGCTGCTCCTGTCAGTCAGAGGGGTGCTGGCTGTGGGACCTCCCTTGGCTCTTCATTGAAATCAGGCAGTCAGCACAAACCTCACTCCTTGAACCTTAACCATTTCTAACCACATCTTCAGTCCAAAGGTTTTCAAAGCAATTAGCTGGCAGGTATCTCCTCTGAAAGGCTGAAAAAGCTGAGATGAGGCAAGTCCTGAAGCCCAGCACAAAGGATGCAAAAATGTTCTCCTCAGGCAACCTCTTCTGCTGCCACCTCCTTCTACCACAACTTCTCCTTAAAGCCTGACTTCAACATCCAGTAATAGGATTTAATCCCATGCCTTTTATTTCATCCCCTGCAGACCACTTGCCTTGATAATTCCATGTTTCTGTCTGGCACAGCCTCAAACTCACCTTCCATCTCCACCCAGACCACGGGCCAGCTTTCAGGGAGTAGCAGGGGTTGGCAGACAGTGGCAGGTTTTGCGTGGGGTGATGATCATAAAGCTCTCCACGCTTTGGGTTGCTCCTAGATGGAGGTGATCGTCGGGGAGTTTGGGATCGTGGTGGTGCCCCGGGATGGAGCAGACCCTGACCGGATCATGAACCACTCCTCCATCCTCCGCAAGTACAAAGTGAGTGGATGCAGACGTGGCTGTGAAGGAAGGCTGGGAGAGGACCTGCAGCCTCTCTTTACCCAGGAGAGCACTTCTGCCCCAGGCCACAAAATGTCTCAGGGTCAAATGCTCTCAGCTCTTGGATGGGATGAGTGATGGGCCACCTGCCCCCCAAGGCCAGCAGGGTGGGGAGGTGGGACAGACACCTGCTTTCAAGCCATCCCTTCACTCCTCTTTCCCTCCTTCTGCTGCAGAACAACATCCTGGTGGTGAAGGACGACTCAAACCACCCCATGTCAGTTGTCAGCTCCACCAAAAGCAGGTGGGTGACGCAGGGGGACTGTGGGCACAGCAGGCTGCCCCCAGACAGCCCCTTCGTTTGTCCTCACATGCACACCTGACCCACCCAAGTGGGTTCTGACCACTTTCTCTTCCCCCATGCCCCTAGACTGGCCCTGCAGCACGGGGATGGACACGTCGTGGATTACCTCTGCCAGCCTGTCATCGACTACATCCTCAAGAGCCAGCTCTACATCAATGCCTCTGGTTAAGAGCCAGAGGCCTTGCAGCGAGACAGCCCTTGTGTCCCGCCTGCCTGCAGCTCTCCATCACTCTTTTTTCTCTCTCTCAGTCCGTGTCTCCATCTCTCTCCCCATCCCATGGCCTCCTGCCTGTGCCTGCCTCTCACCCCCGGCACCAACACTCCATCGTGCAGCAATGTCCAGGGAGCAGTTTGATCTCTTTTTTTGGGGTACCACCCTGCCCTGCATACATGAGGAGGGAGGAGGGATGGCTAAGAGGGCTCAAGGGGAGGCTGCTCTGGCACCCCCCCTCCCAGCATGTCCCTGGGAAATGGTCCCCCTGGTCCATCCTCCCAGCATGATCAGAGCAGGGGCTGCCTCTTCTGCAACATCTTACAGAGCTTAAGCTCAATAAATCTAGGTGGATTTTTTTTTATTAAATAGTTTTAGTGTGAGCCCTTCGAGCCTCTCGACACGGTGACCAACCAAACCCTGGTTGGCACCAGCTCAGTGCCTCTTGGCAGGTGAGCCTCCCAGGCGGGCAGCAGGACAACCAAGATAACAAAATCCTCCTCCTGGTCCTGAAAAATCACGGAGAGGGCATTTCTAAAGTGGAGCAGAGGCCTTGGCAATCATTGTTGCCAGAGCATTGCAGAGAGAACATCGTGTCTCACCTTTCCTTGGCTGCAAGAATTCAAGCCTCTCCCTAGGTGACTCGAGTGGGGGTGATGCTCTACTCTGACCCATAGCACCTAGAAAGGGATCTGCCATTTATGGAGCCAAGAAACGAGGTAAAAAGAAGCAAGTGGTGAGCCAAAGCCTCTGGTGACAATTTTCCTCAAAGCTGGTTGGGTCCATCCCCACCCTCTGGCCTCCAGATCTCCATTTCTGTCTGTAAACTTCCCCTTCTCCCACCACTGCTATTCTCGTCCTCTCCTTGAAGAGCTCATTAAATGCATGCGACTTTTCCCCTCCCAAACCAGCTGTGGCTACTTTGCACATCCCTGGGGACATGCCAGGCTCCTGCTCTCCCACCTGTGACGTGTCCTGAAATGCTGGGGATGGAGCCTGGTGGAGACACTGGCAGTAAAAGCAGGGCAGGTGACATGGAGCAATTACTGAAGCCTTGTGGAGAGGAGGGTTGCTGGAGCAGGCCCGTGTCCTGCTGAGCATCCCTAGGGTGCAAGGACCCTGCACAGCTCTTGGGGAAGGTCACAGCCACAAGGAGGAAGGTTCACCCCTCACCTCCTCCTTTCCCTTCGCTCCATCTAACCTTGTATTGCTTCAGGTAGAGCCCTGCTGCTGTAGCTGAGAGCCCTCCAGGGTGTTTCAAGGAAAGATGTGAAATTTCCTCTCTTTTGTCCCTTAGAAGTCCACAAAGTAGCTCTCAAGGAAGCTCCAAAGATGAGACTGCACTAAATTTGACCTGCTGGGTGCTGCTGGCATCCCTGGAACAGCAAACAGCATTGGACAAAACAGAGCAGGCCACAGCCACAGGGTCCTTGCAATAGGCAGTGTTTTAGGAGCACTAGCTGACAACTTCTCAGGAGGACACAGCCCTTCCCAGAAGGGAAATCACGAGTGACAGAAGTGAGGTGACTCACCCAAAAGCCAGAAGAGGTCTTCTTGCCAGGGATTCCCTTCTGAATGGTGAGTTTTGTTTGGGAACTGTTTTAAATTTGGAAACCGAGTTGGTCCCTCAACACCAACTCTGGTGTCTCCAGGTGGTTGCGTGTGTAGGCCATGGGATGAGGAGATTTGGAGATGCCAAAGCAAAGAGGGTGGTGGGACTGGGAGAGCAGGCCTGCCTCTACTCCAGGGAGGTCTTCAGCCAGTCTGGGCTGGTGACCACCACCCCCCTGAGCTCCCTTAGCTGACATGCATCTCATTCATGAGATGCCCAACAGACGTAAGCAGTCGCTGGACTCCTCTCCACCCCTTGTTGTCACACAATTCAGTTTGTCAGTCTCCCCTCCCGCTCCACCCCAACACAGAAGTTATTCCAGACAGCAGCCTCCCCTCCTTGCCAGACTCTGAGCTGGAGAAGCAGCAGTGGTGGCAAACCAGCCTCCAAAACACACACAGAGGGGTTGAACGTCCTGGGGGAGCAACACCTCCTTGAAAGGGGAGGAAAGACAGTGAGTTCTCACTGAGGAAATACACAGGGAAATAAAACAAAGGAGAGGGAGAAGGAAGGAAGGTGTCATGTCCGAGAGCCACCTCTGTTCCTCCCTCCCTCCGGTATGGGACATGGGGAATGGCAGTGCTTCCCACCTGGTCATGGTTAGGATGGCATGGCTTAGGGAAATAGTGTTGTGGTACAGATGATGAGTTTGTTCTGTCTGACTAGTCTTACCTGCGCCTTCGTGTATCAGCTCAGCAAAACTCACAGTACAGAGGGTGGGATGGGGGGTTTGTAACGGGTCCTTCAGCTCCAGGACTGGTTTAGGAAAGTGTCTTTGGGTGGGTATGGGTTAAAAATAATCATCTGTGATGATCCATGTGACTGGCAGGGAGGTGAGGACTGGGGTTTCCAGGGTGCAGGGGAGGGGAGGGAAGAAGCTCGTGGGTTTTGGTCTTTGAACCTCCACTTTTAAACAGTGCAATTTGCTGAAAGAGAAATGAACTTCAAACGCCTTTTGGGGGAAAACAAATAAATAAAGGGGGGAGGGAAAGGAGTTGAAGTTGTCATGCCACCAATTTCACCTCTGTCAAAAGTTTTGAAGCCTTTTTTTCTTTTTTTTCCTGTTGCTATATGAAGAAGAACAGTCATTGACAAAAAAACTTTATCAGCAAAATGTTTAAATTATGTAATAAACAAAACAAAAGATGTTACTGGTGTCATTTTGTAACAGCCCCAAGACAGAGTCAGCACAAAGTTAGCACAAAGTTAGCAAATGGCTGCACTGCTGGGATAACCTATGGCCAAATCCACCCAAATCAGGAAGCCTGAGAAATCAAGAGGCAAGTTCCAGTCAAAAGTATTCATCATTTATTGACCTCCTCCCTCTCAAAAAACCCAACTCATGGAAAAATAGCCAAGACCATAATACCTGTCCTTATGCCATACAACAGGAAAAGGAAGACATGCCAAAGGCTAGAATACATCTCACTTAAATAAAAATGTAAGGCAGACATAATACTTGGTATATCATTAAGCAAAAGCACAGATGCTGCTTTATCAGAGAATCAGAAATGAGAAGGGGTGAGTCCCCCCAGTGTCCTCCTCCATCCAGGACCTCCTCTTTGACCACCACACAGGTCAGGGGCTTCAGCAGAGTTGACTTCTAGCATGTGGTAGCACCATTTTTTTTCCCCTGAATCCTTTTTCCTCTTGCAGGACATCTCTAAAAGAAGGTGGGAGTGGTGTCAAAATGGAGGTGAATCCACAGGAAAGCCACAGGTGGGTCTTCAGCTCCTCCAAGCTCTGCTCAGATGTACAATGGGAAACCCCTGTGGAGAACCACCTGAGCCTCTGAGAAACATCACACCAGGCAGGAGGGAGGGAGGGGGGACAGGAAGCACCAAACCAGAGGCAGAAACACATTCAAGGCATCTTTAATATCAACCGATAAAATCAGGGTGCAGACACTGCAGCAGGATGGGACGGGCACTCAGACACGAGAGCTCATGGCTGCAGACCCTTGGAGAAAGCTCCCATTCCTGTGGCAAGTGCTGCAGGGTCCTGGGGACAGCACCCTGCTTCTCCTGGGCTCTGGGACACTCAGAAAGCTGCCTGGTACCAAAGGGACCAGCCTTGGAAGGAAAGGTTGCTCTTGAGCATGTAAGAAGGTGCTAAGGAGACCTGCCCAGGAGGAGCTTTGACAGGAAAGCCATCCCTCAGGAGCTCTGGGACCTGAGAAGTGTGGAAGAAAGAATACAGATGATACTCCTAGCTCAAGGGAGCAGGTAAGGCAGGAAAGACTCTCCACTTCAGGAGGTCCAGCAGTTCTCTCTGGTAGCCTGAGATCCCCCCTCCCTCCATCCAGCACACCCCTGTGAGCTCAAAGGCAGCTCTTTTTCCCTCCTCTTCAGCAAACAGTAACCACCTCGTTGAGAAGTACCATGGAAGACCTGCTGCTGTCTGAAAAGGGTCATCAGTGCTAGAGCTCCGACCCCCAGCAAAACCACACCAGCACCACTCCCAGGAGGGTGAGGAGTGGGCAGGCTGGGAGGAGAACACCACAAGAAGCATCAGCAGCTCGTGGCCCCCATCTGTCTCTTCATGCCACTCACCGAGCTACTGAGAACATGAGGAGGAGGTGGTGGTGGCAGTGACAAAAGGAAGGACAGAGGCTTGTGTTCTTCTGTGTGTGCCAGACCAGGAGAGGGGATCCACAGGGGTTGGAGAGAGGAGAACCTCTCAGTCATGACCTTCAGGCTCTGAACTGTGCAAACTCCCAAGGCTGACACCAAGCAATGCTCACTTGCACCTCAGAGAAATTTTGCAGGAACGGGCTGTTCTTCAGCCATAGCACCTTCACAAACCAGGCGTCTCCCTCCTCCCACGAGCGAGGCACGGAGCACTTTGAAAAGTTAGGGACTCTCCAGGGTCAGCATGACACTGTGAACTTCATCTGCCACACTGAAATTGAGGGTAAGGATCAGTTCAACACAACCAAACGCAGCCAGTCCTGCCAGATTTGGGCAGGCTCTCCTGCCTTCAGCCCAGCAGGCGCTGCAGCCTTTCCAGAGCTTGCTCACGGCAGCTCAATGGCTTTTGTATTGTAGCAGCCTGGAGGAAGGCTCCTCTGGATGTCCTCCAGGTTCTTAATCTCAGCCAGGATCTCATCGATGCTGCTCTCCAGTGTCCGCACCCGGGCCTTCTGCAGCGTGGCTGTCTGCTCCAGCTCAGATATCTCAGCCTTCAGCTGGTTGCTTCTGGCTTTGGCTTTGCTAAAATTCATCTCAAGCTGCTTCAGGCCATCCTCATCCACAGCGCCAGGCTGGTCTGTTGAACAGGAGGAAAGCAAGGAATAGAGAAGCATGGATGGAGGCTGAGGACTACTTGCATCTTTCTAGATGCTTCATCTCCACCCTGATGCCCAGCCTGTCCACGGGCATCACCTGAGGCAGCTTCCCACTAAACTCCCCAGACCCCAGTGGGGACGTGTCTCTACCCACATCCCACAGTGGTGTCACCAAACCTACTCATCAGGTGCAGCAGCTCTTCCAGGGCACTCAGTGTCTCCTGCACAGCCACCCCTGCCTGGCCAGCCTTGTCATGGACCCTCTGAGCTTCCTGAGCTGTCTGAAGGGGGAAAGGCAGCAGCTGTAAGGTGCAACCAAGCCCAAAAGTCAACAGGGATGGGGACAAGGCAAGGGAGATGGAGACCCACCTCCTGTATCACAGCAGCATCCGCCTCAACCTCCGAGAGCTTCCTCTCAAATTCATCATCTGCTTCCTTGGCCTCACGCCGCAGGGTGGCCACTGCCTTCTCCAAGGCGAGGACACCATCAGCCGTCTGGTTGGCTTCCACCTTCAGCTGGGCAATCTCCTAGGGGAGGCAAAGGCACTTTCAGAGGGGCAGAGCATGGCCAAAATCAGTCTGGATGCACTGGAATGTGGAGCTGGTGGAAACTGGTTTCTTCTAGAGGGACCCAAAAGTACCGCAGACTGGCCTGCATCCTTCACATTCTCCCACCAGTTGCTCCAGAGAGTTGTTTCTAGGACCATGGCTCAAACCCGTCCTGCACACATCAGCAAATCCCTGGGGAATTACAACGCACATCTGGGAGCAACCAAGCACCAATTCTGGGACCTCACAAGCCTGCCAGTGGCTCAGGCTGTGGGAGTGGAAAAATCCCCTTGGTCACTGATAGGTGGCTACAGTGAGATGCCACAAAGATCCTCATGGAAGAAACGTGCCTGCAAAGACCACACACACACACTGATTTATCAAACTTTGCTATCTGCAGGACCCACTGCAGAGAGACTTTAGCCCCAAAAAAAAAAAAAATCACTGCATCAGGTCCAAAAGTCAACCCAACAGCCCCACCACAAAGTTGCCAACCGTGTCCTCTTCTTCCATGGTTTCCCCTTCCAAACCCTTTTCCACCAGCACTAGCAGCAGAGCCTGTCCACACCTCTTGGATGCCCACAGTGATGTCCTTCGCTTCCCCTGCAGCGCTGCTGGCTGCCTTGGATTCAGAAGCAGCACTGCCCAGGATTGCTTCGGCTCGGTCTGTCTTCTCCCTGGCACTGGTGACCATACTGCTGATAACGGGCAGCCTCCTCATGGCATCTTCAGCTTCCCTCCTCTTGCCATCTGCCTGCAGGTTGAACTCTGGAAGAAACACATGTGGAAATGAAGCTGCACTACCTTTGTGAGATCCTACATGGAAAAGGAAAGGAAGGGTTTCTAGGACATTACCCCTGAGGCTCTTCAGGATTTGTTCCACCTCGTAGAAGGTGGCATTGCCAGCGCTCACGGCTTGCAGGGCTGTGCTCTTGGCGAGGTTGGCTCGGGACAGCAGCTGTGTCAGCTTCTGCAACAGGTCAAAGGGACACAGCAGGTGGATGAAGGACACAGTACAGGAGGACCAGACATGCCAGAGCAGTCTGGGAGGAGCTGTGCTGTTCCCAAAGGCCTGCTGAATCAAGGCTACCACAGCCTGCTGGCACAGGCTTGTGCTGGTGCTCCTCAACCATCTCCAGCCACTCAGAGTCATCTCAGCTCTAACTTTCCAGGAGCAGGTCTTCAACCTGCCTCACACAGAGGAAATGTGCAAGTGAGACCCCGTCCCAGCAGCTCCATGCACACAGTGCGGTCCCCCACTGGCTTCAGGAGACCAATCCCAAAGCTGCGTTTCCAAGGAAAGGTACAATCCTGCACCAGGCAGGCAGAGCTACCTCTGACAACCAGGCTAGGACAGCAATGGTGCCAAGGGCATCCCACCAAAGCTCCAACTTCTGGAGGATAACACAGCCCCCCAAGCCAACCTCTTACCGCTCTCTCTCCCTCTTGGCTTCGCAGCAGCTCCTTGGTTTCCTCCTCCCAGCGCCCCGTGCGGCTCTGTAGCTGCTTGTACTGGGCCACGTAGGTGTCCACCAGGCTCAGCAGAGCACTGGCATCCTGCTTCAGCCGGGATGCCTCCCCCTGAAACAGAGACTCTGTGGGGTCCCAGCAGCTCCTCAGTGCTCGCCGGGAATCAGGGGCAAAAGGGTGAGGAGATGCATATCCAATGGCTCTCCAACAGGGACAGAGCCATGGGAAGTACTGAGCTGCTGGCAGGGTAGCAGGGAGAGCAAAAGTTCCCAGAGGCACAAAGCCCTCACCTCAAAGGAGCCGATGTCGGTCTCCATCAAGCGGGACAGGGAGCTGAGGAGCACCAGGCTGCCCTGATAAGCCTTGTCTGCCTTGGAGGCCATTCCATCAGCATCAGCCTTCAGGCCTCCAGCCTGCGCCTTCAGCTCCTCGTACCTGCATGGATGCCAGATTGGACAGCCTGGTACCAGCCAGGCTGCCAGCCTCCCACCCCCGCATTAATGCTGCCTTCTACAGGGACTTGTTCATGCTCTCCAAGGCGCCATGCAGATTTGTCATGCAGGAAAACCCAACTGCAACCACCCCCTGCATCCCAGAACCTCAGCCCAGCAGGGCAACCGCTGGCTCCTCACATCCACTCCAGGAACCAAAAGTGTTGCACACAGCTGAGCCCTCACAGGCTCCACAGTGGCTCTGCTAATCCCTGCCCTACCACTGGATATTTCCTCCTGCATAACCTATTTAGCTTCTTAACTTCCCTCAGGGCTGTTTTGCACCACTAGTGGTGTGCAAAACCCCAGGACGACCGTGGTGGGCTCTGGAGAGGCACCAGCCGACCACACAGGCATCATGGGGCTAAATCCAGCACAGATTTGCAATCATGTGTGGAACAGACTCCTGCCACCAGGAGACTGCTCATGGCCATGGCATTAAACCCCTTCCCTCAGCTGCTGGCAGTTCCCTGGGGGCATCCTGGTCTGCAGAGCGGGAAGCAGATGCTCCACAGAGCTGCCAAATCTCCACCTCCACTGATCAGCAGTGCCAGCAACTGAAGTCCCAGCACGTCCGTGCCTCCAAGCACAGGCATTTCTGCAACTCAGATGGGGAGGCAGCAAAGGGGGTACGGATGTTTGGCCACCCTTCTCCTCCCTCCCACGTCCCACACAGTGACACGCAGGCCACGGCAGCCCCACTCACCTCCTGAGCAGCCCTGGCAGGGAGCCAGGGGCTGCCGTGTCTCTGCCGGCCGCCGCACGCACCAGCTCCAGCGCCTGCCGTGCATCCTCCCGCGCCACCCGCACCGCCTGCTCGATCGTGGTAGCTGCCTGAGTGTGGCTGCAAAGCACAGAGCAGGGGCTCCTGAGAAAGGCTTCCCACCTGAGTTTGCTCCACCGCTGTGTTCAGGGATGCTGGATTGCACCCTCCCAGGAGACACAGCGTGTTTGCAAAGGAGATCCATATTGCGCTTGTCCCTCCTGCGTCTCTCGAGGGTAGAGGAGCACCAGGGAGAGGCAGATGTTGCTTGTTCCAACTGGACACCCACAGGCCAAACTCCTATCCCAGAGATGCTTCTAAATCACACCCAATTCCACCTTTTAAAGGCAACTGAGGACAACTCTGTTGGGCAGTGAAGCCAGCCCAGCAGCTGCATCATCCCCTGTTCCAGGGCTGGCACAGAGGCTCTGGCAGCTGCAGCCCAGTGGGTTCACAAGGATCCCCCAAAAATTACCTTCTGGGCACCCAGCAGGATCTCAGTCCCCCTCACCTCTATCTCAGCCAATGGTGGGAAGAACTCACCTGTTGGCCAGTCTCAGAGCCTCCTGAGCCAGCATCAAGAACTGATTGGAACCCCCAGGAAAGCCTGAAACAGGAATGGTCTGAGGAAAGGGGAAGGAAAAGAAGTGTGAGTGCTTTCCTCTGCTCTCCATCCAATTCAGCAGTGAAAGAGGCAACTGCAGCGCGTTAAACCTCCACTGCCCCCAAAGACCCCTGCCAGCACCTCTCCAAGTCCTGGCTGTGCTGAAAGGGCCACCAGAACACCTACACTCACAAACCAAACATAACATTTGGAATTCCTTAAATCCTTGCTTTCTCCATGCGTTCTTTTCTCCAGCCCTGGGCTACGCTAGGGGTGTGTCACACGAGGATGCTCTTACCACCCGACGGAGAGCTGCTCCCCCACGGTCCAGGTCCAGCCTCGCTCTCTCCAGTAGCTGCCAGGTCTCCTGCACCTGCCTCTCGTACTGGCTCCCCACAGATCTCAGCCCCGCCACCGCTGCCTTGACCTCGTCCAAGCGGCTCTGGGAGCTGGGACCCTGCCCCTTCATCCTGGTCACGCGGCCTTCCAGAGACTTTTCAGAAGCTGGTGAGACAGAAAGAGGAGGGCTGAAGAGAAACTCACTGCAGAGCAAAAGGGCACAGGCAGCCAAAGCCCTCCCCAAAGCAGCCCAGATGGCCCCATTCCAGGAGAGTGGGAGGGTGGTACCTTGCAGGGTCAGGGCCTCCCTGAGGATGGTCCGCAGCATCTCCTCAGCCACCTGCATTCTCCCCTCCAACTCCTGGCTCGTGGCCCCACCACCAGCTTGCACCCCTGAGAAGAGCAGCTCCAGCTCTGCCAGCTGCTGCAGGTACAGATCCACCTGCAACCACAGACCAGGCCATCAGCCAGCAGGACACCAAACCCATGAGCAAAGACCAGGATGGCAACCAGGTCTACAGTCCAGCCAGAGAACGGAGAGCAAAGCGAGGGACAATTTTTGGGTGGGCACAAGGGATCAGTTAAATGGGGTACAAAGCCAAAGGTCAAAATCACTGCTCACTTGCACCAAGAGATGCTTGAGGAGAACATGAGGAGACACTGAGGGTGAGCAAATCACTGCACCCTTTGCTGCTCAGGGGCCCCGAGGCTGGCACAGATACTCACTTGGGCTTTCACCTGGCTGTAGCAAGCCGGGCACTCACTCTCTTCACAGTTGGGACCCTCAAAGCCGGGTTTGCAGATGCAGCTCCCATCACTCCTGCACTTCAGGGGCTCAGCACCAACCGAGTTGCAGGCACAGCCTGCAGGTCAGAGCAACACGGGTTCAAAGGAGTCTGCCCCCACCTCAAGCCTCAGCACACCCTTTCACCACCCCTCTCTCCCTGCTTTCCTCCCACCACTTCGCCTTGGAGAGCAGGAACCAAAACCCACTCCCACTTTCCAGCCTCGGCTCTTGTGGCATCCCCCTTCTCACCAAGCCACTCCTCCGCACTTGGGCACGGATTTTCTTACTCAGACAGTGCCCGAGCCTGACCTCTGCACTTGTCGGCGGGGTCGGGGGCCAGGGGGTTCCCGAAGAAGCCGTCCTTGCAGCGGTCGCAGTAGAAGCCGGCCGTGTTGTAGATGCACTTGAGGCACTCGCCGGTGCGGCGGTCGCAGTTGCCCACGGCGTTGGGCTCCACGTTGCCATTGCACTGGCACAGCTGGCAGGGCTGGGAAGCCGCTGGGTCCCCAAAATAACCATCGGCACAGTACTCGCAGTTGGCCCCTGGGAAAGAAGGGATGAGGAGCTTGTACTCATGCCTGGAGGGCAGAGGCTGCCTTGCCGCTTCTGCCTCACAGAAACGGGGGTGTTCAGCCCCATCAACATCTCTGCCCTCATCACCACCACAGCCAACACATCAGTCAGGCTCTCAAAAGCTGGGTGAAGCAGCTGACCTTGGCTAAGTTGTTTCCTATTTGTTTTTTTTCCCTATTTTTATTCCCCTCTGTCTCCCCCCTGTTTTTCCACCATGTGTGTTTAGATGAGAACCTTTCCGAGGGCAGGGCAATGTGTGTTTGCACAGCCCTTGGGGCTGTCACAGGCAGGAGCAGCAGTGCCTCAGGCAGGCTGGGCTGAGAGCATGGGATGGACCCACCCAGCTCCAAGCACCCGTGCCCAGAGGGAAGAAGCTCTGGAAAAAGGCAGAGCAGAAGCAAGGAGAAGGGCATTACCAGCAGCTCCAGGAGGGCAGTGATCACAGATGACCTCCTGGCCGTCCGGCCCCACGGAGCAGCCCTGGCCATGGCCACAGGGGCAGGTCCTGCAGCTATGTGGCTGCCGGGGGTCTCGGTAGAAGCCAAAGGGGCAGCTGACACTGTTGCCCACGTGTTCATCTCCCGAGTAGCATTCACCTGGAGGGGGAAGGAAAGGGCTTAGGGCAGTTTAGTCACATCCCTGGTGGGGTACTCTCCACCGCTCCTCCCACTGCACACTCCAGCATGCTCCACAAGATACCTTAAGATTCCCACACCTGCCCATCCCATGCACCACATAAAATCATGGAATGTTTTGGGTTGGAAGGGACCTTTAAAAGTCACCCAGTCCAAGCAAGCAGGGGCATTTTCAACTAGACCAGGTTGCTCAGAGCCCCCCCTAATGTGAGGCATTGCCACACTTAAATTTAAAACAAGAAGTCAGAAGGCTTTATTGCTAACAGGGCAGCAGGAGGTGCTTCTTCCTCTCTCCAATATGCATCATCTAAACCCAGTTTGCTCCAAATGCGTCTGGTTGCAGTGCTTCTAGGCTCTGGGGAGTTTTGCCTGGGATGGTCCCCCACATTCCAACACCCCCCAAGTCACAGAATCACAGAACTAATTAGGTTGGAAAAGACCTCTCAACAGAGTCCAACCCATGACCGAACGCCACCTTGTCAACTAGACCAGAGCATTGAGTGCCACATCCAGTCTTTCCTTAAACATCTCCAGGGACAGTGATTCCACCACCTCCCTGGGCAGCCCCTTCCAATGTCTAATCACTCCTTCTGTGAAGAAATTCCTGTGGAGTCAACGATCTCCACCCCTCCAGCTCAGTTCTAGGGACACAGGCAGCTGCCCTGCATTCCCACAAAACACCCTACAAGCACAGCATGGTGGCAGCAGCAGCTTCTCTTACCAGTGTCAGGATCACAAATTCCTCCCCCCTGGCAATTGCAGGGCACGCAGGTGCTGAAGGGCCCTCGGCCAGGGGCATCTCTGCGGTAGCCAGGGGCACACCTCTCACAGAACTGCCCCCTGTACGCCACTGGGCACTCGCAGTGCTCCACCCAGGGAGCAGGGGTTCCAGGGACAGGCTGTGCTGACACCAGGGTGACATTGTCCATGTAGCCGGTGCCTGCAGGGAGGTACAGCCAGTCACCCGTGGGGGACAGCAGCTCCACCTGCAAGACCCCCACACCCAGGACCTGCACAGGTGACACGTTCTATTGCAATGCCCACGGGCAAATGGAAGAGCCAAATCTGTTGCTATCTCGATCAATCCCTTCATAATTTAATTTTGCCACCTTAGGGCACTTTATTACTATTTTTCATCTTTTAATACCTTTTAGCAAAGGTGTCTCCAGCAATGCAGAGGTGCCAGCCTTGTGCTCAGAAGCTCTCCCCACACTTACTGTACTCCCCAAAGGTGGCTCGGATCCAGAGGGCTGTCAGGTTTCCCAGCAGCCTACGAAATTCAAAGTGATTCAGCCTCGGGCTCCACTTGCTGCTTGGGTGCTCGTCCAACCTGCCGTGGGAGAGGGGAGAAGTGGAACTGGTTTCAGGAAAACAAGAGGCCTCCTCAAGAAAAGGCAGCAGCCCTCACCCATCTCCCTCCTGAGCTCAAGGCTTTGAGGAACAACCTCCATGCATGCAACTGACCCTGATCTGAGTACACAGCCCAATCTCAAGTCAGATTTTCTACTGCCCCTCTCACAAAGTAACCTCCTTATGCAGGAGGGAAGCCCCTGGTGTGAATGCAGCCCAAACCAGGCCACCACCTGCAACCTCCAAGGGATCACACCTGAATGCAGGAGCCGTCCTTGCTCCTCTCTATCCCAAACGCCCCAGCCTCCCCTTTTACCTGAACACGTATGTGTGGCTGACGCCGCAGGGCAGGACCTTCCCCTGGGGCAAGAAGGGGGCAGTGACTCTCAGGCCATCTCCTTCCAGGATCACGTCGTGTGGAGATGGCTGCCGTCCCCCTCGGTCCAGGCGGTAACTGAAGGAGAGTGTCTGGCCATAGCTCAGTTGCTGCTTCCCAAGGAACTTCGCTGCAAAAGGACACTAAAGGCTTAAAATCTTGGCATCCTCTTAAAGGCTCAGTTCATGGGATTACCCCAAGCAAAGAGTTTGTTGTCACCTCTGCCCCTCACCGATCCCCCACCTACCAGGTGCCATGAAGTAAATGGGCTCTGACCTCCTCGCTGCTATGAAGACATCCTGATGGCGTGGGGACCACTGGAGCTGGGCTGGGGAGCCGCTTTCATGGACACCTCGCCAGCCCTCAGCACCTGGAGCACCAACAAGGAGCCATCAGCGGGGACAGGGAAAGTGTTTTCAGGACTCCAGCAACTTTCTTGAGCTGTATCTTATCAAAACCCTCCAGCTTCCTACCCCCAGCTTCCAAGGGGGCAGCACAGGTATCCCTGTGCAGCCCATACATCTGTAAACCCCCCAGGCTGGGCACAGAGGCTTCCTCCAAGTGGCAGGGAAGACATGATGAACGAAGCCCATGCTCCTGCAAACCTTACATCCTACTTCTACCTACGATCAAGTCATGCCACACATCAAAACAGGGATGCTTCAGCCACGGGCAGGTTGGATGAGAACCCAAGGAGCAAGTGTAGGCTGGGGCTGACTCCCAGCAGGGCTGTGAACCAGGGAGCTCCTCCAGCACATCAGCGAGAGGGGTTGGCAAACGCCCCCAGGGCTCATGGGGACATCCTGCTTGGGCTTCACCTTGCTGGAAGGTGGAGGTGATGTTGTGGGCGCTGTGGTTGTCCGCGCTGACACACGTCGTCGAGTGCCCGTAGCAGAAGCAGGGGGAGCATCCCATGGGGTTTTTGGCATCCAGGTTATAGAAGTGTCGCTTGCACCTGGGAAAATGCAAGATGGTGACAAAATCAATGTTCACTTTTTCCTGGCCAACATAACCATCCTTTCAATGAGAACTGTGCAACACAGCCATTGCCAGGGTTCAAGGTTGTCACCAGGCTAGGATGGCAAGGACAGGCACGTGCAATGGCTCCCCACTGCCAGAGGGCAGGGTTAGCTGGGACATTGGGAAGAAATCCTTCCTTGTGAGGACATTCAGGCCCTGGCACAGGCTCCCCAGAGATGCTGTAGCTGCCCCATCCCTGGAAGTGTCTGAGGCCAGGTTGGACAGGGCTTGGTGGAGGATGACCCTGCCCATGGCAGGGGCTTAGAACTGGATGGTCTTTAAGGTCCCTCCCAACCCAAACCATTCCAGGATTCCATGATTCTGTGCACTGCCAGGGAGATGGAGGCCATGCCACGCAGTGGTGCAGCACGCCCTCCTGACACCCACCTCTCACACCGCTCCCCGGTGGCGCTCGCCTTGCAGACACAGCGGCCGGAGTGACAGTCCCCCGCGCTGCCAGCCGGGTCACACTCGCACTGCAGGCTCCTGCAACAAGGACAGCAGCCACCTCTACCTGGACTTCCAGCTCAGCCCAGGAGCTCAGCACCCCCTGCTATTACAGAAGACTATAGAGGAACCCCCCCAGATACTATGTCCATGCTAAGAGGGGGAAAATAACCAGCAAAGCCATCTCTGCAAGGAAAACCTGCAGCGCTGTGGGTGCCAGGCTGAGACTGCCCAGCATCACCACCCCAGCAGACCCCAGAGCACCCAACCCACCCACAAGAGCAAAATGAAGCTCTGCTGAGTTTAATAAACCCTGGCTGAGTTTAATAGATCCTGGCTGAGCTCCAGGAGGCAGCAGCATCCTGAGAAGGCTGCAGAAGACCGGGCACAGCAGCAAGGCTGCAAGGCAGCCCCTCCTCTTGCCCACACCCTTTGCCTGCCAGCAGCCCCAAAGGAGCAACAGTGTGGGGAGGTAAGGAAGAAGAGGACCCAGCACTGAGGAAGTCAGAGCAGAAACAGTTCTAAAGGTATTTAGACAGGGCATCGTGCAAAGGAAGGGGTTGATTTTTGGATGCACATCTCCTTGTGAGTGGCACTTTTACATGGCCAAGCCCAGCTGTCACCTGTTTGGCATTATCTGGGTAATAAGACAATCGCCTCAGTGTGTGCTTAAGCCCGCATTTTGATGCTGTTGCAGGAGGGTGAGCTCTGAGGCTGGCATGGAGGTCCAGCCCCTCTTGAGCCCACTCTCTCCCAGCAAGGCTGGCTCAAAGCTGTCAGCGTGCTGCCACAAAACAAACTCTGCCCTCTCATGGCGCGTTTGCAGCCAGTTTGGGCCCCGGGACAGCCCTGGGGGGCCAGCCCTCCCACTTGTCCCCATGCCACTGATGGAGGTCAGCACTCACTGCCCGCTCCTCCGGCACCCGCTCTCAGACAGGGACTCAAAGCCCGGCTGGCAATGGTCACACTTGGCGCCCATCACGCCAGGCTTGCAGCTGCAGTGGCCGTAGCTGTCACACTGAGGGCTGAGGGAGCCTGTGGAGAGAGGGGAAGGACAGGCTGGGATGGGCAGCTCCCTGCAGGGCAGGGGGGAAAAGCCCCACATCATCACTGCAGCAGCAACCCAACGCCAGTGACAGGTCCCCAGCTGAGATCCCCACGCAGGGCTGAGGCACCAGGTCTGCATGTTAAAAGTCGCTCCAGCCCCCCTGGCTGATGTGGGAGGCCTGGAGGAGGTCAATCCCAGCAGATACTGACCAGATGCCCAGATCTTTATCAGGATCCTCTTCCCTACTCTAAAGGTCACTGAAGAAAAAAATGGAATTTTTTCTTCTTTGCCAGATCCTCTTCTAATGAAACTTGATTTTGGTGCCTCTACAAGGAACCCACGGGGCTGAGGGCCATGGCAGGATCTTTGGTTTCCCACCTACAGGCAGCTGTCCTGCTGCCAGGCCACCCTTGCAGCAGGGCAGCTAAGGGGATATGTGCCCTCCTACCACCTTAAAGCCCATTGCTCTGTCCCCTTGCCACCTGTTGTTCCTGATGTGCAGGTGATGCTTGTAGCAGTCCTCCTGCATCAGCAGATACCAACAGGCATTTCAAGAGCTACAGCACCTCCGTGCAAGGTGTACAAGCTGCCTGCTTGCAGACCAAGCCAAAACCCAAGGAGGATGAAGAAGCCATCACATCTACTGTGTAACCACCACAGGACACCCCAGAGCTAGAAATCCCATCTCATAGCCCTGCAGCCTTCAAAAAGCTGCTGGAGGAGCTGGAGAGGCCAAAGCTCCTCCTGTCCATCCCCAAGTGCAGTGACACTTTGTACCACCTGCCCTCCTGAGGTGCAGCACGAGAATGCAGGACTTATCCTTCTGTTTTTTCCAATGTAATTAAAAGCCTTTGTAGCTTCCAAAAGCCAGGAAGCACCAGCCTGACTCAAAAAGCCAGTGGATGTCACCAGTCCCTGTGCTGGGGTTTGGACACTGTCCTTGAGATAAGGATGGCAGCTGGGAGGGGCCAGCTCCCCACAGGGTAGCTCCGGGTGGGCAGCAGGTCCATGGCCACTCATCAGACTCAGGGAGCAGGGTTCCTCCCAGCAAGGCAGGGGTTGTGGATGGGGAAGCTGGAGGGAAGGGATGCCATCCAGAGGGACATTGACAGGCTGGGGGAGTGGGCCCATGAAGTTTAATAAGGTCAAGCACATGGTCCTGGGTCCTGCATTTGGGTCAGGGCAATCCCCAGTAGCAGTAAAGGCTGGGTGATGGTGAGATGGATGGAGAGCAGCTCTGTGGAGAAGAAACTGGGAGCTGCATCCCAGGAAGCCAACTGCACCCTGGGCTGCATCCCCAGCAGTGTAAGCAACAGGGAGACCCTGCCTTCAGCGCTGCCTCCAGCCCCTGGTTCCCCAGCACAACCTGGTCCAGAGGGGGTCATGAAAATTCTCCAAGGGCTGGAATACCTCTGCTATGAAGGCAGGCTGAGAGACCTAGGGGTGTTCACCCTGGGAAAGAGGAGGCACTTGGGGAGACCTTATTGAAGCCATTCAACAGACTTCACAAAGGCATTTAACTGCATTGTAAAAGGAAGGACAATTCCTAAGCTGGCAGTGTTCTGTCTCAGGAGGGGAGGTGGACTGAGATGCTTTCTACCAGGGCCTGTAGTGACAGGGGACAAAGGTTTAGATTGGACATAAGGAGGAAATGTTTTATAATGAAAAATGGTTGGACACTAGCACAGGGTGCCCAAAGAAGCTGTGGCTGCCCCTGGATCCCTGGAAGTGTCCAAGGCCAGGCTGGATGGGGTTTGGAGCAACCTGGGCTAGTGGAAGGTGCCCCTGCCCATGGGAGGAGGCGGAAGGAGATGAGCTTTGAGGTCCCTTCCAACCCCAAACCCTTCTGGGAGTCTGTGATTATTTCAGAGGCCAGGTGGGTCTTGTAGCCTCTGGTCCGGTGTGCAGGGACCCAGAGCCCAACCTCCCCAGGTGCTCAGCAGGTGCTTTAAGCCCCCCTACACCCCTGACCAGACCCTGTGCCCTCCCGGCTGTCGACCACATACCCCAGGGATGGCAGTGGCAGGGCAGGCAGCACTCCTCCTCCCGCTGTCGGAAGAAGCCCTCCTTGCAGCGCTCGCAGTGGACGCCCTCCGTGTTGCCCAGGCAGCCGAGGCAGCGGTACCCGTTCCCCGTCTCCCTCAGAAGCTGCCAATCGAAGACACACTGCCTGGACATCCCATTGCAGTCACAGACTGGGGAGAAGAGAGCAGAGAGACACCTCAAACGATGCTTAGAGATGAGGGTACTAGTTGTAAACTCACCCTGGAGGCCTCAGAGTAAGCCCAGCCGGTGCAAATGTTCCCTTCTTGCTCTGCTAATAACAAGCCCTGTCCTCAGGTGTCTGTCAGCCACCTCTGTGCCAGCAGTGCCCACACGGGGCGCCACATCCCCATGCTATGGAGCAATGCCCTATTTCACTGCCAACGCGCCTTGGGATGGACAAACCCCTAAAGCCAAGCAGCCCCGTTCCACAGTGTGGCATGGCCAGGGATGTTCTCCATCCCTTCACAGGACTTCCAGTGAGGGCTTTGAGTAAGTAAACATGGTTAAACGGCCCCCCAGACCTTGTCCCGAGGAAAGCAAGGGAAACCTTACTGGAGATTTCAGGGAAAAGGGAAGGATGTCTGAGGTTATGTTTTGCTTCACCCAGCCTCTGACCAGGAGCAAGAAGGAAAAACTCCACCAACTTCAACCAGATCTCCCCAGCCAGTCCTTCAGTGCAGGGAGTGGCCTGTCATGCAAGGAGCTCGGCAGAACCAGGCCAGCCAAGAGGGAGATTAGTAGTAAAGGCTGCGGTGGTGTGACACAGGTCATCTCACCCTCCCCACGAAGAAAAACTGCAGCTGCCCACTTTGCTGCATGATGGATGCCAGGAAAAACAGGCATGAGATTCTGCATCCCACTACAGCCAGGACAGACAATCCCACTGGAGAGCAGACTGGCAGAGATCCATTGCCTTGTCCAGGTATTCCCTTGAAGCCAGTACTCGAGTGTTTAGGCCTGAGGACCTTGATTCCAGACATTTCTCAGCACCACGGAGGAAAGCAGGCACAGCTGAGAGGGTGGTTGGCAAAGACAGGCAGGAGAATGAAACACCCCAAGGGAAAAAGCCAGGTCCTCAGGGGCACAGAACCTGCCAAGGAGCTGCTCCAAACCTTCCTGCTGCTGCCATGGGAGCTTCAACCTCCCTCCGAGGAACTCTGCTCACTGCTGGCCAACTTGGGACAGGAAAGGTGGTCCCCACCTCCTGCTCAGGTCACCCCTGCGAGCACGGAGAGGTGGAGCATATCCAAAAGCAAGCAGAAACCTGCAGCAAGGATGCAGACAGTGCCCTGAGCTCAATGCACACAGAGGCTCCTCCTTCCCAGCGCTCCTGTGGAACAGCTCAGCCCCAGGATACGAGGTCCCTGTCCCTGCCTCTCTGATTCCCTGGAGCAGGCAAAGCCTCCTACGCTCTGTGCTCACACCTGGGTGCCGCCCTCCTTCCCACACACCCATCGGCGCCCACATTCCAGACGGAGGCACTCAGCCCAGCCTCTGCCAAGAGCAGAAATGACCTCATGCGCCAGCAAACAGGGAGAGAGATTTTTCCAGCTCTGGCAAACAGGGCTCTTCCCTCGCAGCCTGCCTGCCAGGAGACCAAGACCCAGCTGCAGGAGGCCTCTTGCCACCCCAGCCTGCTGGGAGGGGAGCTGTGGGCTCAGAATTGCTGCCCCCAGGGAATGGGAAAGCATTTCCAGCCTCAGTAAGGCACCACCAGTGACCTAAGGACATGAACAACACAGGTGACCCACCAAGAGCAGCAGCATGGGACTTTCTCAAGGTCTTTGTGCTCACCTTCACCATGGGAAGAAGACTCCACTTGGGGTTGATCCCACGCCCATCCCTCCACTCTGCAGCGAGATCTCAAGGTGGAAGGGACCTATAAGGATCTTTGAGTTGAACTCCACCCATGCATCACCCTACATCTATGTAATCGGGACGATTTAGTGGGTTGCTAAATTACAGGCGTGAGCACCATTCCCCCAGGGAACGAAAACCTTTTTCCAGGTGTTGCTGTGTGGCTGCAGCATGTTAGGAGCCAGTTCTTCTGGCACGGATTCAGGTCTCGCTAATTCACAGCCATTTAAAATGCTGTGGCAGGTTAGTGCCATCTCCTCACTGGTGTGGCTGCTCCTGGTCTTCTACTGCAAACCTGAGAGCTCAGGAAGACTAATCCTTGTCAAGAGCAAGAGATGGAACATGCAAGAGCTGCTAGAAGATGAGGACCAACGGAGGACAGGATCATTTCTGTATCCAGGTGCCCTGAGGCTCCGCTCTGAGATTATCCATGGAAAGAGCAGGCTCCACCGAGGAGAAGCTTTGCAGCTGGATTTCTTCAGTGCTATGTCAGGATTCAGGACGTACATAGCACACATCCAGCAGGACATCATTCCCCCAGCTCCCACCCAGCAGAATAAAGCATAAAAACCACTAGATTGCTGTGATGAGATGAATTCCCACATCAGAAAGGCTTGGAGAAGGAGGCAGGCAGCTTCAGGACTCTTAAATTGTCTTCTTAAATTCACAAAAGCGAAAATGAGGGGGGTCCAGGGTCTGTGTGGAGCAGATCCAACAGCCCTGCACACGAGCCAGCCTGCAAAGACCCCTCCTTCCACCAGAAGGTCAACAGAGCTTTGCATGTGATGAGACCTCCGTGTCAACACCAGCCATTCCCTGCTCCATGCTCCTGGGACAGCGACCCAGAAGGCTGCCCAAGTCTGGGAATCCCCACTGCCTGACTCCTTTCTCCCTGCAGGAACACCTGCCTGGGGCTCCATCAGCATTGGTAGGGACAGACCACACACCAGGAGACAGAAGCTGCTGTTTGGTGTCTTCTGCTTTCCAAAACCCTGAGTTAAACACCTTGTTGGTGTGATGCAGCTCCGACCTCCACACTCCAGCTCTTCCCTAAACCCTGGGAGATCCCTTCAGCCATCCTGTGCTGCCACACACCTCCGAGGTCAACACAAGGCTCCGCAGGATCAGAGTACAAGTGTCCTGACCCTGCTGCTCTGCTGGATCACACCTGGACCGAACCTGACTCAAGCACTTCGCAGGAAAAACGGGATTACACTGGCTAATTACAAGCCCAAAGCTAGAGCCAGGATCAGCACGGGAGACTAAGTTTACACCACCAAGCCCCCTCAGAGAGTCTGCTGAAGCATAAAAATGCAGCCAATGCTTTTACACATGCACAGAAATAAGTTCAAGAGTCCATGGAAAAGAAGCAGTTTCCCACATACTGCCAGGAAGGAGGAGGAAAGGAATCTACATCAATATTTTAAAACTTGCCTGTAATTAAGGCTGACGTAATAATTAACCCAAGTAGCATGTAAAGCAAAACAGGTATATATATATATATATATTTTTTTTTTAAGGAAAAACTAAGAACACTTATTCAGCACTTGTTACACCCCTGCTGCATCACACTTAAATCTGTTAAAATCCAGCTTCAAGCCCAGTAGTGTTCAGAACACCAGTAATGCAGAAATCACTCAGCATTTACAAAATACACGTGAAAACCTGATTTTTGCCAACACATACTATAGGCCAATAAAACTGAGACCCTGATACTGGATTACCACTGGGCTGAACAAACCTCCCTGCACTACATTCTCTCCTACAACTGCATGTGCAAGAAGATCCACCAGATTTTTAATGCTCACCATCAGTCTGTGGACAACGGGAGACTCAGAGTGTCCCACAGGGTGCAGCAGGGCCATGGGCACCTTGTGAGCCCCACAGACTCGCACAAAAGCCAAACTCCACCATGCTGCTACATCCCACTGGATCCTGGATGCTTCCAGCTCTCCTTGGGGCTTGGGGCAGGTTTTGGTTCCAGCAGTGACCAGAGGATCAGCCACTCACTGCCTGGGTGATGCTCGTGCTCACACCCACATGCGACCCCAGCAGCAAGGCTTTGTGCAGAGAACAATAAAGTAACTGCACATAAATAAGTCATTGAAAGGGGATGCCAGTGTAAAAACAAAGTCTAAGTGCTCATGGGATGTTTAAACCCTGGAGGAAAACCAAGCAGAGCCTCCAGATCCAACGCTAATCCCGGAGGCGGGAGGGCAGAGCACCCAGACAGCTCCCAGTTACCGGCACTGGGAGAGAGCTGCGAGCAAATCCGAACATCCCAGCGGGAAGAGCCGACCTTCCCAAGCCTCACCTTGTCCTCTGCGTGTGCTCAGGGCTGTGGGCAGGAGGGACGCGGCGAGGCAGGCGAGGGGCAGGAGCCGGAGCCCAGCCATTCCTTGCGCCGGGCGGCACAAGGCGACCGGCTGCCTGGTGCCTTGTTTTCCTGTGTGTTTTTTATGGGCTGCCCCACCTGAGTCACTCCCAACAGGAAGAGCACGTGTGCCGTGGGCTGACTCACCCAGCCCCAGTGGGAGAGCCCGGCCCAGGCAGAGCAGACGGGCGGCACGGAGGCATCGGTGGGGTGCAGCACCCCGAGCTGCCCCTGCCTGCACCCTCCCTAGGGCTGACAGCCCGTGGGGAGGGGGGTAAAATATACCTGCAGCCCCTGCAGACACCCCACCTGCCTCCATCCCTGGGCGGGCAGGGCACCGGTGCTGGGTGCGGAGAGCGGGGCTGCCCGGGCACGCAGGCGGCGAAATGAAACATGATGAGCTCACAGGAAGCCTGGGCAGGGTGGATGGGGCTGTCTGCTCGCAAGCCAAGCCCAGCCAACCAACCTGCAAGAGCAGGGCTCATTTCAGGCGACTGGTGGGACTGGCAATGCAAAGAGAGCCCCCAAAGGACAGTTTGGATAAGCTGATCGATAGGGGTTTACCAGGTAAATGTCAAGTTCAGGAAATCCCCAGACCTAAGAATGGGGTGGAGGCAGGAATCATCACACATTTGTCTGCTTTCTCTTCCAAGAGGAAAAAAGAAATTACATGGGTCCTTGGCCTCACCTAGTACATCCACTTGTATGCTAGAAGGCGGATTGAGGAGTGGAGACAGAAGGCAGAAGGCTTGCCTGAGGCTGCTGATGGGGCTGGGAGGAGGATGCCAGGCTGCGCAGCCCCAGGTCCACCAGCACTTTGTGCTCAAGGGTAGCCAATGAGCCAAACAAGGCATGAATGCCAATTCCACCTTGCTCCTCCCTTTTGCCTTGCAGGACGACTTCTACAGGGGAAGAGAGAAATCTGGAGACAGGATAAGCGAGACACTGGCACATCCACCTGTCCTGTGAGAGCAGCCCACCAGAGGATCACAGGAAGGATGGGGCCTCATGTTCCCCTACTTCCTGCTATGGGACACCTACTGTCACAAGTGACTGCAAGTGGCCCGTGAGCACCTTTACATGGAATGGAGACACCTAAAAAATCTGTCCCCAAAGACACAAGCTGCCTTTGAAACCCTTCTACATCAGGGATTCAAACTCAGCCCAAGGCACTGCCATGCTGCTCATTTCAGAGCTGACACACCAAGGGTGATTAACACTGAGGTCCTTGTCTGAGCATTACAGTGCCCTGCAGCCTCCAGACACCTGGAGCTGACTCAGAGGGCTTTCCTCTGTGCCTCCTGGTGATCTCATGGGTGCAGCCAGCCCCAACTCACCACATCTCTGCACCTCCCTGTGCCAACCATACCTGCCTCTGCTGATTGAGTTGACTCAATTTATAAACAGGCGGTTTCCTTTTCATTTCACTTGCTGGATCTTAATATAGCTCACTACAGGAAAACCAGCTCCCCGAACGTGATGGTGGCACAGTGGGTTTTGGCACTCAGGGTTGTTTCATCTGGTTTTTATTACTTTATTTTTTGGGGGGTTTTAAGTGAGATAAAATTATTTATGCTGCTCCCACCAATTTAGCAGTTCTTGGGATCCACTAAGGATTCCTGTAAGGAAACACGATCCCTTTTGCTCTAAAGTCCCTCACTTACCTGGAACACCTCTGCTGTGTCCTTCCTACCACTGACACCCCCCTGCTTAGGAAGCTCAATTCCTCCAACAGTGTGGAGTGTACAGCAGTTCCCCTGGACCTCACTCAGCCCCTGGCTGACTTCTCTCTTAGAAAACCAGCTCTCGCCATCAGGAAGCTTTTCCCTTATCTGTCTCCTCCATATTATCCCTTCTATCTCACCATTACCGCCCCACCTCTCACCCCACTATGTAAACAAGGCCCTGGCACAGCTCGCTCCTCAGTCATTTCTGCATATTTACTTGGGTTACTCTTACCCAGTCACCCTCCACCATCCTTCATGATCATCTCCGGAAACCACAGGAATGTGTACCTCATCCTCCTTCAGGATCACCTCTGAAAACCACACTTATACATGCCATGAGACCACCAAAAAAAATCCATTTTCTGGGGCCCTGATTTTCTAAGCACACGTGAACTGCAACAAACAGCTGCCCACCACTCTCCACAGAGCAGACACTGCCCATCAAAACCCATGGCTATGGCAGCACCCTTCAGAAAAGGTCTCATACAAACATGGTGAACAGAAACACTACCTTTGGAGTGAGCAGAAGTGTAAGCAAAGGGAGGCATGAAGACTGGTGGTGCTCATCACACACTGCAATGCAGCAGTTTTTCTTCACTGGAGAACCCGTGTCTCTTAATCTGGAACACAAGAAAGGCCCTTCTGAAGATGTTCTGTGTTGATTCACAACAGAGCCAGGAAAGCTGCTGTTGCAGAGGCTCGCTCACAAGTTCATCAGTCCTTGAGGAGGTGGCCACAGTAGAATTAACCACTCCAAAGACAGTCTGAACTTCCATAACAATCTGAATTTTCCTCCTGGTTGCAAGTGACAAGTAACAGGTGTGCAAAAACCCCAGTAGTTTTATTGATGTAACTTAGTGGGAAAGCCCATTTTGGTGGCTCATGGCACCATGGTGTTGCACATGTCCTTGGAGCTCTGGCATCCCCAAGCCTCCCTCTGCAAGAGACCATCTGAGCGGCAACATCCTCCAGGAGGGAATTCTCTGGGATTTCCTCAGTGTGGAAAATCAGGGATCATGATGTGGCAGTATCGCCAAACGCCGGTGCAGCAACAGAGCCTGCACCTCAGCCTGTCCTCAGCCAGCTGGGTGGCCTGGGAAAAACTCCTCATGTCAGTCAGAGCCACCTGAAGCAGCAGAGATGGTTCAGGCAGAGGCAGGCAGGGAGCAGGACACCAGGGTCATGGTGAGTAAGCAAAGCAGGGCAGCAGGGGCAGCACAGCAAGGAAGTGCCACTACCCCTGGCCTTGCCTCGCCTGTGCCCTGCCTGGAGTAGTGAGGGGTGACACAGGAATGGGGGAAGGGGACATTTCCCTCCAGCTGCATTCCCCTCTCTGCCCCCATGCCCAGCCTCTGTGGGATATCTCTTATATAGCATTCCTGACGTTTCTGGGACAGGGGCACACTGAAGGTATCGGGCCAGCAGCCAGCCAGAAAGATTACCTAACTGTATATGGGCAGCACAGGACATCCTCAGCTCCATGTGACAGCTGAATGCCCTCCTCTCCTTCCCCAGATCCAAATGGGCACTAGAACTGCCTCCTCCAGGCAGTTGTTCCCAGCACTTTCTAACAATACCTTGTCCTCCCCAGATGGGAGAAAGAACCTGGCTCAGGTTTGTCCAAGCCCTACTCATTGCCATCTGCTCATCAGGCCACCCTTGCCCCCTGCCAACCTCCTGCTCCTTCAGAAAGAACCAGAGACTATGAAGCTTGAACTTGGATACTGAGAAAAACCACAGGGAACTAAGAGGAGGAAAAAAGTCATCATAGCATGGCTTGGCCATGGGCTTGCCAAGGCTCCTCCTCACTCACTTTGAAGCTGGGCACAGACCACGCAGAGAATATCTGAGGAGGGTGTCTCTACTTCGGCTTCAAAACATCAGTGAAACACTTTGGTGACCTGGAAAACGTTGTCACGGTCCCTTGGGTCTGGGTCTGCTCCTCCCTGTGACACATTTCTGCATATTTACTTAGGGTTACTCTTACCTCATCATCCCCCAGTATCCTTGAGGATCACCTCTGAAAACCACAGGAATGCATGGCTCATCCTCCTTCAAGCTCACCTCCAAGACAGATTTGCACAAAACCCATGAAAAAATGAAGATAAAATCCTGAAGATACAATAAAGGCCACAGATTTGCTTCCTAAACTGAGTATTTTAGCCCCAAAATGGTAAGAGGATCCATGTCAACCTCCAACTCATACAAGGTCAGAACCATCCCACCACCCAATTCCCTGCTCCTTGGCTGCTCCCTACAGTCCAGCTGAAACTTCAGACAGATTTTGCCAGCTGGAATTTGCCCAACAGCAATACTGGTAAAAAAAAATTAGAAAACAAATTAAATTAGTGGCAACTACAGAACGAACAGTTGAAAGTGGACAAACTGAAATACAAAAAATAACAAGAACTTACCAGCTGAGAAGGGATTAGCTCTGATGCAAGTTAATGAGATGTGCATTTTCCTCTGCTGAGAAAAATAACAGAGATCCAGCTGGAGCTGTAAGACACGTGTGATTGCAGAACAGCCTTATCACTGTAATCTGTCCTTACAAACTTACTTAATTCAGGAATAAAATTTATCTCAGGCTTTGGCAGACAGGACTCAGGAACAACACAGAGCATCCAGACTTAGGGCAATTCCCAGTGAGAAATTTCAGCATCTTTATTCAGGATTTTTGTTTTATTTCCCAGGAGCCCCATCCTTTTCCACACGTTCAGCTAAAAGGATTTTACTCTTACAGTGTAAAAACACACCCCAATTCCCCAGGGCTCTGCAGAAGGGCAGTACAGCTTCAACAGCATCAGCACTAACAACATGATCTTAATAAGTTCTGGAAAAGCAGCAGCTTAAAATCCATCACAGCTATGGCAATGGAGCAATGGACACAGGGAGAAATCCCTATGGCCACCTGCACCCCACCACATCCATTTCCAAGTTTCTTCTCCCTTTTTCCCCACCCTAAAACAGGTCACCTAACTAAGCAAGAGATGAATCTTGCAACTGAGGCACATCCCCATCAATACCCGCCCCACCTTCCTCCAAAAAAAATGCAAAACTCGAAAGAATGCTGAGGTATAAGGGGTTACAAATATTCAGACTTTATTATAAATAAGAAATACTGTTTTATACATAAAAACTGCAAGTGTTGCATTTTGTTCACCACCCCAGACAGCAAGACCACAGATTAAGGCAAAAAAAAGCTGGAGTGAAGGCACATACTGAGGCGGCCACAGTCAGGAACAAGCTGATGAAGGGACTGACACCCAGCACTCCACCAGCAGCTGTCGCATCATCACATTACGTAAAGAAATAACTGGACTTATACAATGAATAATGGCTGTAATGCAGTAGTGATTAAGAAATCGCTTATAAAGATTTTTTTTTATTTAAAAATAAAATTCTGTTAAAAAACAGCTTATGAAAAAAAAAAACAACAAGAAAAAAAAATAAAACCAAGAGAAGAAAGCAGGAAACCTTAGGCCTGAGGTCAGCCAGGGCATGCGCGCATCTTCGCATCTGCTCTTCTCACAGCCTTGGCAGAGGTGACGCGGTTACAGCCATCTGACCAGAGCAGCCAGTGAGCCAGCAAGCTCTCCTCCAGGTATGTTTGCAGCCAGGAGGAAAATCCCAAGCTGGGAAATGCCAGAATCTCTAAGGGAAGGCGTATAAGAGCGATGTGTGGTTTGCTGGGAGCACCTCCCACCCAGCAGTGCTGCCCCCAAGGGTGCACCGAGGCTCCTGCCTCACACAGTGGTATCAGGATGTCCCCAAATCCAGCTCTCCGACCATCTCAGCACTGGGTCTGGCCTCCCAGCCGTGCTACAGCTCCTCACAGCCCTGCTGCAAAGCCACAGCTCCCGTCCCTGTCCTGGCACAGCATCCCAGGGGACAAGGCACATGGAATGGGGCGCTGTGAGCATTGTGGGGCAGGGCTGGCTTTGGAGGAAGGGCTGGAAAGCATCCACCCGACAGGCACAGTGGTTATTGATGAGTGCTGAGGATAAAGGAGAAGGATGAAAGCAGGAGCCCAGCTGGGAGAAATCCCAAGTTTTAAGGGAACGATACGGGAGGGAAGCGATACATGGTGCGTGCACCCCGATGGCTACAGGGCAAAGCACACAGAGGAGGCCAGGCTGTGCCACTCTGGAAATATGGCTGAGTATATTTCCACACACATACGCACACACGAGAGACTTCCTCACACTATAATCATGATTTAAAAAAAAAAAAAAAAAAAAACGGAAAAAATCACATTCACACAAAAAATATAAATTTGAAATAATTAATAGCACCAGTGTGTGTCAGATAATAATTTCTTCCCCGCTACGCAAACATACAAAGTTGCATAGTGTTTAAGGCTAGATATATACTGGATCTCAGGGAGAGGGGGGAGGGATGCCAGGCTGGAGACAAGGAGGAAGCCACGGAGGATGCTCTCATCTCATCTTGCAGCGAGGGGCTCTCCCTGGCACTCCCACCCAGCACCAGAGAGCAGCTGGGAGGCACTGCCTGGGGAGGGAGCCTGCCAGGGAGGCAGTGGGAGCTGTGAAATGCAGAGCTGCCACCTGAGCCTGGCCTGAAGTCCCTCGGCTGCGGTGGCTCTATGGTGACCAGGAGGCAAGAAGAAAGGAGGGCACTGGAAAATTCCAGCTCTTCCTGCCAGCTTCAGAACAGGCAAAAGGCCGGAGCAATGCCAGGAGATATGAAAATGCCACTGTCCTCCTTCGGGGGGGGGGAATGGGGAAAAAGACAGACTTGTCCCTTCCCACTCACGTGCTCCCTTCCTTCCCCACCCAAAGACATTCAGCGTGAAGGCCAGTGCAGCTGTCAGAGCTCTCTGGATGGCAGCTCTCCTCTTCAGCAAGACTTGCCCTGCTTGAACAAACTCATCTGCCAGTCAGACATTCTGAGCCTAAAAAACCAGATCCTCTGGCAATTCAGTAGCAACAGATGGGAACGCAGCTCGTGACTTCCACACTCTGGCAGTCTGCACTACCAGCAGGTAGCAGCTTTCAGAGCAGAACCAAAACTTTTTCACAGACCAGGAGTGGGGCTGGCAAGAGCCACCACTCCACCAGTAAAGACCGACCACTCCACCAGTATCCCATCTTCCCAAAGAGCTCCAATCAGAGGCTGCCTTTACCTCAGAGTGATGAATCATCACAGAAAGCACTTCAGAAAGAGGCTTCAGCTATTTTGTCAAAGGCTACCAACGCTGTCAGATTGGCCACTAGACAAGGATGAAAACATAAATTCACAGGGTTAGAAGTTGGGAACAGAGATCAGAGAGTGCAGCTATACTGGCCATTACAGTAATACTTTGGTAGCCATCCCCTTCCTTTGTAGGAACAGAGAGCTCCAGGACTGAGGACTTTACAAAGGGAGAAGAGAGGCAAGTCGGGTTAGTTTTGCCTTGCTGTATACAGCTCACATAGTTATTTCTGAACCACAGTATAAAGAGTCGAGAGCATCTCTCGTCCTTGCACTAATCAAAGGGAAACTGTGTCTGAGGAAGGGGCAAAGGTGGAGTGCTCAGGAAAACAATCTATATAAAAAAAACCCCTTTGATGCCCAAAGACGGATATTTAATTTGCTTCTCAAAAAAAAAAAAATTAAAAAAAAAAAATAAATCTTTCAACTTATCCTGATTTGAAAAGAAAACAGTGGCTGCGAGCAGCAAAGAGTTGGGGATCTGGAGAAAGTAATGTGTGTTAAGGCACTCTGGAGCCGAACCACCACTCAGGGGGAATGGAATACCCCCCACCCCCAGCGCACCCTTAGGGTTTCTCAATGGACGGGGTGTTGAAACAGCCAGATGGCAAGGTCTTCCTGATGTCTTCCAGGTTGCTAATGTCCTTCAGGATCTCTTCAATGTCCCTGTTGTAGGCCTGTATCGCATCGTCTTGTTTCTTGGCTTCTCTCTCAAGGAAAGACACTTTCTGGTCCAAGTCACTGACTTTCATCTGGTCTTTGGCACTGTTCAGGGTACCCTCAATTTCATTCAGTTTGTTCAAGTCCACCGTCTCCAGTTGCCCTGAAAAGCCAGAAGCAAATCGTGAAGCGCATTAAAAAGCCTTTGCCACCCTGGTTTTGGGTGCTCACACAGCTGAGCCACAGCCAGACCTCCACCGGGCCATCTCTGTATTGGAGACACCATTTAAAACAGGACCAGCCACATGCGTGACACCTTCAGCATCCTCAGCCTGCAGAAAACCACCACCAAACATTGCACAACGAGCTCTGAGGCTATCCCAGCAAAGGAAAAAACCCAAGTCCTTGCCAAAACCACATAAACCCCGTTTCAAAAGGTCAACAGATCCATGTGATTCCTTGCACAGCACTGGCAGGGAAGCCAGCACACAGCATCAGGAAAACACTGAAGGGCATAGGGCACACTAAGGATAGTCCTACCTAATTGATCCAGCAGGTCATTAATGACAGTGAGTAGGCTGTTCACAGAGTTCTTCGCTTTCCTGGCATTATCTTCTGCCTCCTGGGCAGCCTGTGAGGCCTGCAGGGTGTAAAAGGTGAGAGCACAAAAAAGGTGTAGGGATCACAAAACTGTTGCCTCTGCCCAAGCAGTTAGTCACCCACAGCCCTGGCTCCTTGCTCCAGGATAACACTCATACACAGAGATCTTCATCACAATGCTGGAGAAAGGACTGACAATCTTCAAATAATCAGTTTTCTGATTCTTTCAGGATATCCCCGAGAACTAAGCAGGATTTTGTAGGGAAACTCAGAGCAGAGTCAATAGGTCTACAGCAAAGTTTCAGTTAAAATCAAAGGAAAGTGTTGCATTATGAAAACAGGCTCTCAACTTCCAGCAGGGAGCCTATGATAATGCACCAGAGCTCGTCTCATGTTTTCAATCCCACTTAAGACTTGGAAGAGCCTGAATGCTGGCTGGACCCAGCACTGTGTTTGCAAAGGGAGAGCAGGAGGACAGCCTGCATCGCCAGGACAGCGGGAAGAAGGCAGCTCCTGGCCACTGCTATCACCTGCCAGCACCACTTACCATGCCTGCCATCATCATGTCCTGCTCAGCATCTGCCTGCTTCCGCTTCAGCTCTTTTTCTGCATCCTGCAGCTGCTTCATCATGTCATCCACTTCCCTGGCCAGCCCCGTCACATCAGCAAAAGTCTTGTCAGCTTCAGCTTTGGTAGCAGCAGCACTCTGCAGCCAACAGAGGGGAGAGGATGGAAAAAGGTGATGAAGGGGCACAACTTCCTTCAATCCTTTCCATCAAAACACACTGATTTCCTACCGTGCCCACATGTGGGGAATACAGCAGAAAGCACATGTGGCTCACCAGGAAATGCTGGAACAGTTTACACAGACACACCAACATCTTGGGGAGGCGGTGGCTTCAGAACCGCTAAGGACTCACCTTCTGAACAGAACTGGCGATTTTCTCAGCATCATCAGCTCTAGCCTTGGCCTCACGGGCATCAGCAGCAGCATTGCCCAGCGCCAGCTCCGCCTGGCGCGTCTTGTTGTTGGCCTCTGCGATGGTCTGGGTGATGGCAGGGATCCTCTTCAGCGCCTCCTCAGCCGCCGTCTTGTTGTCATTCACCCGCTTATCAAAGTCTGAGGAAGGGCAAACAGATCCTTATCACGTACTCCAGGAGAGCCTCGGGATGCTCGTCTGACCGAGCTACCTGGGCTTTGCTGCTGTGACATTGGAGGGGCCAAGAGCAAACTGGCATCAGCTCTCCCTCCTGTCAGCTGTGCCCATGCACATCTGATGCTACATAAGGAATTGAAAGTTCCAGTGATTTCCAGTCACTGAAAACACATTTTTTTCTTTAAACAAGCCCAAAGAACCCACCCAACACTCAGGTACAGGCAATAGCACAGCCTGTTTGAACATCCTGCTGCCAAGTGACTTGTCACACTGGAATTGAAGGATTCACTGCAGGTGCTGCTTCTTTACCTTTCAGGTTGCTGAGGATGGTGTTGGCCTCCTGTAGTGTGCCATTGCCCTTCCGAGCAGCTTCTTCAGCCAGGGCTTTTGCTGCATCTGCTCGAGCCAAGAGCTGGTCTGCAGTCTGAGGAGACATGACACGTATTGACATATTCTCACCTTCTGAGGGCAACCTCGTAATTAACGAGCAGCAGTAAGACTAGACTGAGTAAGACCAAATCTTCCGCATCTGAACAGTTACTTGTTTTTCCTTTGGCTTTTTTCAGGGAACAAAAGCCTGCACGAAGCAGAACTGACCTGCTGCTCTGTCTTCCCTTTCTCCAAGAGGTTCTTTACTTCCAGCTCCTTTCCTTTCATGTCTTCTCTCAAGTCCTCATAATCTTTCAGCTTCCTGGCAATTAGCTGATCTAATTCCTCTGCTTCCTTCTTGATCTTATTTGCTTCATTCTGCAGGTGGAAATCAGAAACAAGTGCAGATTCCTGAACGTTAAGGAATTTCTGAACAGGTGGCAAATTTTTGCACTTCTCTGTTCAAGCCAAGAGGTTTGGCAAACAACACTTCACTCAGATTTGTGTTCTTCAGAGGCTGAGGGAAGTGGAGGTTTGTGTAGGTGCTTTTCTGCCTTTAAATCTAGCACGTAAAAGTTGGAAAGCACAAATCCGGATTATGCCTAGATGGACAAAAATCCCACACACTGTCCTTATCCAGAGAGCATTGGCAGAGCACAGGCAAGGTATGTCAGCAACCTGGAATCTTCAGGGAATACTGCAGGTGATGCTGCCCACACGTACCTCCAGCCCCATGGAATCTACTGTGGGCAGGCTGGTGAGATTAGCGTAGATCTGCAGGGCTCTGTTTCCAGCTTCCTCTGCCTCAGCAAGCACCTTGCTGGCCTGTTTCTCTAGGTCTCGAGAAATATTCCTTGCTTGGTTATACCTAAAAAAATTCACAAGGATCCAGTTGTGCTACAACAGTTTTTGTAGAACTGAACTCAATAGGAGAGCAGAGAGGCTAAGAAAGTGAAAACCAACTCACATAAAACCCTTTGGTTTTAAGCACTGCACTAAAGCCAGGAAATAAAACCAATTTTCTCTTATTGACTCACTTCTGGTTGAGCTCATCAATGTCAATTGCAGTTTGGTTTTCTCCAGCCAGGGTCTTCAGCAGCAGTTGATACGCTTCTGTGGAAGTATCATTTGCGGCCTTGGCTATGCGAACAATCTCATCAGCTTCTTTTTTGTGTCTGGACAAGATTGTGGAGAAAAAATAAATGCCATTAGATTTGTCAGCCAATAGTTTTTATCCTCAGATTTTATCCTTTCCTCCTTTTCCCTCCTTCTCCCAGATTTAAGTATGGGAGATGCTGAAACAACTGCAGTGGATGATGCTGAAACATTTGCAGCGGAAAATGGTTGTCATGTCCCTTGTTCACACAGCTGGTGTTTGCTCTCAATGACACACGGGCATGACCCCACAATGACAGAGACTTTTACTCTGCACAGGGCATGTTTTTCCTCCAGTACATTAAAAGCTGCATCCCCCTTGCAGGGAAGAGCAGGGTCCTGATGCAGTCCACGAGGAGAGTGCCTTGCCACAGCCTACCTTTCTGCCAGCTTACGGGCCTCTTCTGCCAACAGAGTCATGTTGCTGGGGTCCCCACTTTGCTCTGGAGGTGTAATGGACTGGAAAAGGAAAAAAAATGCTTAAAGCTCTTTTTTCATCTTTGATTCACCTTTGCTTTGAATATTTATTGTCATGATCTAAATGCTTACAGATGTGTCTAACCTACTTCTGACCTCTCTATATGTTTTTCTTAACTACTGGTTATCCCTCAAGCACAAAGGTGCTGGTATTTATTTAGGAGTTCTTCTGTTGGTTTCTTTGAACAAGGGCTAAGACACAATCTCTGGCAGACACTGGTGCACTTCCTTTATTTATTTCCCACGATCTTGGTGCAAATTTGCTATACGAGAAAGAGAGCAAGCAGAGAAACACACCAGAGGGCACACAAGGAAAGGCCCTCTGCTCTCCCAGCGGCATGGGACCTCAGCAGCACACTCACCACGTTGTCAGCTGCCACCTTTGCCTTCTCCAGCATATCAGAAGCCAAGCTGATGAGGTCCTCAGTGTCCTCCACCCGCACCCGGGCTTGCTCCGCCAGGTTCTCCGTCTCCCGCACCGTGCCCTGGATGTTCCTCAGCCTGTTGAGCTGATTTGCCAGCGTGCTGTTGATGTCTTTGAGACGATCCATGAGGCCCTGATCTACATCTGAAACACAGAATGTAAGAGAGGAAGCAAAATTCATTACAGCAGGAAGAGAGGCTGGAGCAGCAGGTCACCGCTGCAGGCACCATATTGGCCGGTTAATCCCCTACTGGAAGGGGACCAGCAGAGCTGTTTCACAAGTCACTCAGCTTGAGATCAAAGTCACCGTCAGAATGTGCACAAAATATGAGAAATGAAAAGCCATTAACTCCTAATAAGACAATCCTGCTGGGTGCTGGAACCGACTCTGATGGGGGATTTTGTGTTCAGAATCGTGTTTCATCTCTGTCATGGACTTAAAATGACAACAGAGCTGTTTCTCAAGAGGTACGAAATGCATGCTTTGTGAATTCTCTTAACTCCTAGGAGGTTCACAGAGATGGAGGAACAGTGGGGTTGTACGTTATTCTCCATTTTGGGCAACAGTGGCTGTTCCCAAGCCAGACATAGCCTCCATAGGGAGCAACTAGGAGATGTGTGGAACAGTCGACCCACTCCAAACTCACCCCTGAACCCAAGGGGTGACACAAGCTAGCCAGATGGAGCCTTGGTTCTCTCGTATGTAGGACCTATGAGCCACCCAAACTTCCCCAGACTTTTGGACCACCATGCAGCTCCCCAGAACAGCACTTTAATAATGGAGCCATCACAGCACAGCACGTGCCTCATGAGCAGGGGCAGTTACTTTTGAAAAGCTGAGAACATTATCAAGGGATGAAGTACAACCAGAAGCCTGCAGGCCTCCAAAATTAAGATTTTTCCCAAATACTTTGACCTTGCAGCACATCATAAGTATTGAACGTGAACATTTGACACATTTCAAAAGCATCCTACATAGAAAAACACAAATAATTCCTACAGATTTTTGCAAGAGCAGCTTTTGTTGCATTTAACCTGCCCTCTTATGGAAGAGCAATGGAGCTGGGGAAGGGTCTGGAGCACAAGGACCACTTTATGGTGGAATAACTAAGCTTGCCAACAGCATCTTGAAGGCTTTGTTCTGATCACTGATGATATCCCTAACAAGCACTAGTTGATCCCAAATTTATAAGCATAAGTATACTGGAAAGCCTTCTGCTCCTTTAACAAATGAAGCCCTTCTACGCATCTAGAGAAGAGGCCAACACGTAAAACACTTGCATCTGTATGGAGCTAGAGGCAGATTTTTACTTTGTATGTACAACAGAGACTGCCTGAAGAACAGCAGGGATAAAAGCACAGGCACTCTTGTTCTGATAACAAACACACCCTGACTCAGTGCTATCTGAAATTGCTGTCAGTCCTGAAGCACAGCACAGGCTTGAAATAAAACACACTGTGTCCAAAGGGAATAGCAACATCAGGCAAAGCGCTTGTTTAGTTGGTCCCTGTCTGATCAGGTCAACTCACCTTTGCTTCTTTGTGCTTCATGGAGCAACTCCATAACTTCCCTTTCTGCCTGCTTCAACCTCTCTTCAAAGGCTCGATCAGTCACAGCTTCTTCTCCCGTACCCAGATTTGCCATAAGATTCTCCAGCTCCCGCAGCCTCTCGCGTTGTTCCGCCACCTACACAGGAGGGACACAGCAAGCACCCTGAGCCTCTCTGCTTTTAGCAGCCATCAGCAGCCAGGGGTGCAAATGCTGCACGAGCAGGCACGTGCCACCATCTCCAGCACTACCAACAGCAGCATTCCCAGCCTTACCTTATCTTTCACCAGTCTGTAGCAGGCTGGACATTCCTGGCAGCCCGGCCACGAGCGGTTATAGAAGTAGTTCTCCTCACACTGGTCGCAGCGGCTCCCCACGAAGCCCTCCTTGCACTCACAGCGGCCGTTCTCCCGGCACTGCAGGGAGCGCGAGCCCTCGGGGTCACAGTCACAGGCTGTGGGAATGTAAACCTCAGTCACATTGGAGGAGAGGCAGAAACACCCTAAAACGTCTGCCAGAGTTACAGGGCACAAACCCACAGCTGGGACCCCACTCCTGATCGTGGTGCTTCTACACACAAGGGGGACCCAACAATCACAACGTGTGTTCAGTGTTGCTACTGCCTCTCCCACAAAGCATTATTCTACCCCATTTCATTGTAACCAAGTGCAAATAATTTTCCTGCTCTTTACAGGCAGGGATATCAACGAGGAAAGTTGGGATCATCCTGTTTTTCAATCTTGTATGTTGAGGCCATATGCAGAGTAGCTGTGCAAACGGAACAACAAGGAACAGAACTGTTGCAGGCCAAGATTCAGAGAATGTATTTACAGCAAAGAGCCATGGATATCTAATAAGCTGGATAAGGAAAAGATAACAAAAGAAGGGGATAAACTGTAGCACGGAGATCAAATTTCACCACGCAGGGTGTAGACATAAAAGTACCAATTCTTCACCAATGGTGAAGAGTGCAGTAAGAAAGTACCTTCCCAGAGACAGGAGGAAAGCAACAGCAAGGCTGGGTGTGCAACATCCTTCCCCACTGTGCCTCGCTCTGGCCTCTCAGACTTACGTTTGCAGCCTTGGGAGCCGAAGCCGAAGTGGTTGCCCTCGCACCTGTCGCAGTGCTGGCCGGCGACGCCTGGCTGGCACTCACACTGCCCGGTCTGGATGTCACACTGCCCGTTGGTGGAGCCTAGCGCGTGGCAGTTGCACCTGCGGGAGCCAGACACACATCAGACGTGGCACAGAAGGGACACACGGGTGAAGTGCCTCTCTGAAGGGCACAGCTCAATGTCTTTTTTGCCAAAAGTCGCTTTTCTCACCATGCAGCTATAGCAGGCGAGGCACGGAGCCTTTGAACCGTGCAAGGTCACTTGCTGCCTGCACTAAAAAAGGAACCCATGAGCTCCTGCTACAATTACACAGTCATGTGGCAGTTTTCTATTTAAAACCCTGATTTAGAGCTCTTTATAAAGCTATTTATAAGTCAGGCTTTCTGCACAGCCTTAATATCCAACTCCTTGACCGCTGCCCCTCCCCACCCAAAGCAGCATCAAGGCAAACCAGTTACTTGTGACTAACATCACATTCCTACACAAGGCAAGCACAGACCCTCCAAAACCAGGCTCTTTGGCCCAAGCCAAGGCAAAACTCACCTCTCACAGCCACGTCCACTCTGAAGGTTGAAGAAGCCTGGCTCACAGGCACTGCAGTCCCTCCCGGTGACGTGGGACAGGCATTCACACTGTCCAGTCACTTGATTGCAGCTTGTCTGCTGATTCACGGTGCCGTAGGGATTGCAGTGACAAGCTGCAAAAATAGAAGGTATGGAGAAACATGCACAAAGTTAGAAGCCCCTTATGGTGTTGGGACTCACTAGTCCCTTAAATGGGTCTGCATTCAAACCACGTGGCAGCCCAGCCCCTGCCATCGCACAGCACTTTTGCTTCAGTGACAATAAGCGCCCAGAAACACAAGGATTTTAACAAGCTTGCACCACCAAATGGGGGTAAAGCCATATATTGCTGCTGACAGGCATGAGTGACAGCCTGCCTTTGTGTCCTAGCAGCAGCTCTTGGGGGTAGCACCACTGTAAAACCAAGAGGAACCAGCTCTGACCTCTGCACTTGTCGGCGGGGTCGGGGGCCAGGGGGTTCCCGAAGAAGCCGTCCTTGCAGCGGTCGCAGTAGAAGCCGGCCGTGTTGTAGATGCACTTGAGGCACTCGCCGGTCTGGCGGTCGCAGTTGCCCACGGCGTTGGGATCGATGTTGTCGTTGCACTGGCAGAGGCGGCAGGGCCTCACAGCACCGTTCTCACCCAGAGGGTCCCCAAAATAGGCATCGTCACACAGCTCGCACCTCTTGCCTGGGACACAACACACACGCGGGTGCTGCAGCAGAAAGCCCTTTGCCGCCATTGCACACGGACCTCCTCTGCAGTCCCTTCCAAAAAGAACACTTTCCAGCTTCCTGCCCTTCCATCCTCCTGTTGGGGTCAGACACAAATCCCTCCCTGTCTCTAAATTCAGGCTGCTTTTTCACTGGAACTTTGCATTATGAGTTATTTCCACTCCTCCCTTCCCTCCGATCCCTTTAAGCAAAAACTATTTGCTGTAATTTGTTGTTAATTTAAGAGTTCTAAACAGGTAGAACTCTGTGGGGCATCACTCCTCCAGGAAGCTCCACTGCCAATGAGATGTGCCAAACCTCCATGGGCAGCCACTGAAGCATCCAACTCAGCAGATCCCTACACTTACTGGAGATCTGACCTCCCTAGCCAGCTACAAATTCTGTTTGTTAGGCAGTTCTTGCACACAAATCCTCTTTTCCTTCATATCCCAAAAAACACGGCATGAGATAGGTAGAAATCCTGTGCAATCACAGAGTTACAAGTAAATATGAGCTTGTACAGACACCTGAGCTGCAAGAACCTGGGCCCCTGGACTCTGCTTTGGTTCCTGACACAGCTGCACCCACGGGAACCCCCACGAGCTCCTTGGTCAGGGTCTTTCCTAAGCATTCCAAGCATTTACAGGTATTCTGTACTTTGGACTCAGCCATGCCAAGCATAACATCAGCAGAGAAGCAGGGAGGCTGCCAGCCATCCTAAGGCTTCCCTGCTGCTTGCAGGCAGAGCAAAACAACTGCTTAACAACTCAGCTGCATGCTTGGACTTCACAGCTTATTGCTAAGATCTTTATCCGTTCATGTATTTCTCTTCAGAACTGTGGAGCACTAGTTTGATCTTGTATTCTTTTGGGCAGTGTTTGTGAGTCACTGCAGCCTTCCCACTTTTCCTAGGAAGCATCCTGTAGTGCCTCTCTGGCTGGCAAACTGCATGTTCTAATTTTATTTCACTCTGACCCACCTTCCTGGCTCTTTTAAATCTATTTTCTACCCAACACCATGCAACTACCAGAGCTCTATTAGACGCCAGCATGGCTCAGCTACATAGCACAGAAATGAGCAGGCTTTCCACAGATCAAATCTTTGTTGCTCTTTTGTTCTCAAGAGAGATGCACAAAGAATATGGGAAGCCCTGAGCCTCACACAGGACAGAAAATAGGGCTGAGGGAGAAGGATTGGAACCAGAAGACACAGAAGCTTTCATTGCTGCACACTGTGCATCAGAGTCCCAGAAGTGGCAGGAGACACATTTCCACAAGCGCATGGATGCAGAAAAAGACTGTTTGTGTAGGAACACACCTGTAGTGCCAGCCTGGCAGCTGGTGCACACAACCTCCTTGGTGCGGGGCACGACGGCACAGCTCGAGCTGCCTGGGCAGGGGCAGGGCTGGCAGTCTGAGGCTGTGCCAGCTGTTGCATCGCCGTAATACCCATCACTGCACTTCTCACAGTGAGACCCTGCCGTGTTATCCCTGCAGTTGCACACACCTGGAACAGAGAGGGACAGGGTTTGGTTTATCATCCGGCCTAGAAAGGAAGAAGCACTCTCTTGCTGCTCCCTGTTTCGTCAGCGCCTCTCACCCGTCTCGGGATTGCACGTCTCGCTGTGCCCGTTGCACGTGCAAGGCACACAGGGGCTGTAGGGCCCGAGGCTCGGGGTCTCTCGCCGGTACCTGGAGGTGCAGCGCTCACAGAACTGCCCCTCATACCCCACTGGACAGGAGCAGCTCTCCACCCAGGCCACGGGCACGCCAGGGCCAGGACGAGCACTTGTGATGGTGACATCATCCAGGTGACCGGCACCTAGAAAGCACCAAAGAGGGAAACTCTCTGTAACCACAAAAGTTCTCACCATCACCTCCCAGAACAAACAGCTGAATGGTAAAAGGGACAGACAGATGGGCGCTTGCAGGTGGTAAGGTGAATCAAGAAGCAAAATCCTCCAGGAAGGTTCAGACATATAAGGAAAGATTAAATAGAGCTCATGAAGGGCATGCACGGAGCAGGAAAGAAGAGAATAACAGAGGAGGATGCTGAGAACAGCAGGTGAGCAAGTACATTCAGCTAAAATTAAGTTATATTTTACATGTGTATGGTTTCCATTTCCACATCAAATACCAAAACCAACTCCTGTCTTTCAAGACAGGACAGACCACCTCCTCTCCAGCAATTTTAATACACCGTCTGCAAACCATGCCTCGGTGCAAACTCTTCAGCTATTCCTCCCTAGCCATTCTTTCCTCTGGCATTTCAGTGCTTCCACCCCTCTTCTCCCAGCCCCTTCCCTGGAGCAAAACAGAGCCCAGACACAACATAGCTGGCTTTTAACTTATACCACTGTGTTTGTTCCAGCACACTGAGAAGAGCCTCAGTTCCCTCATATTAGCAGTAGCTACAGCACTCAGGGGATGGTTAACTACACACCTTTTCTCCTCTCCATTTTACAACCCCACATTCCTCTTTATAAGCCACTTCTACTGAAAACATCTGCAGCTTTCGACTCTTCCCCAAATGCAGATTCATCCCTTGCATCTTTCTGAAAAATTCTTTGTCACACAACACCCAAGGACACATTTCTGCTCCTAATCCGTGCCTGACTTCTTATAAACCCTCATTCCTCATCCTTCCCACCTGTCATGTCAAGGCAAGACCTAGAAACAGGGGGGATGTAACCACTCCCAGCGCAGCAAAAACTGTGGACAAGTGTTGCAAATTTCCTACGTCTCTCCTACCACGTCCTTCAGGACTCTGGACTATGTATTTTTACCAATCTGGAAGTCAGTGGCTCTGCAACACAGCAAACCCCACCATGTTTAGAAGCAAACAATCAGCAGGTGATGAGCCGCTGAGTTTCCAGACCCTCAAAGACAGCACTTTTCTTCCCCATATCCTCCTCATGAGGCCTGGGAGAAGCTGTTAAACAGAACAACCAGGTGAAAATCCATAGGAACAAGCTCTTCCAAATAAGCTACCACAGCTATTTACTGCCTTACAATGAAGTAACCCAAGCACCAGACCAAGGAGTCTGCCCCCTCCTCTGCGACATGATGCTCAGTGACTTACTTCTCTCACTGTATGTCCCGCGGATCTTGATGGAAGTCAAGTTGTGCAGAAGCTTCTGGAACTCAAATGCTGTAAGGGTAGGCCTCCATGGGTAGTCTGTAGCCTCGTGGAGCCTAGGGAGAAGAGCCATGCATCATCAGCACAGCTTTCAGATGTTAACAGCTGCACCCTTTCAAAGCCCCCTTTCCAAGGGCGGAATGCTATTGCAACATCATCTACATTCGCTTACGCAACGCTGCCAGACAGCGAGTGAAAATTAACCTGATAAGAACACTCTCCCCAGCTAGAATTAATGATCTTGGTTTCCTCAAGGGTTCAGAGGCCAGGGGCACCCCAGGCTCCCTCCCAGCTGCTCTCACTGTACCTGAAGGTGTAGGTCTGCACGTTCTCACTGGGGTAAGAGTTGCCCTGGGCAATGAGGGGCACAGACACTCTCAGCCCAGCCCCTTCCAGCACCAGGTCCTCTGCGGAGAGCCGCGTGTCCCGTCTGTCCACGCGGAAGGAGAAGGTCAGGTTTTGTCCGTAACTCAAAATCTGGTTGCCCAAGAACTTGCCTGAAAGGATAAGAAATCCTTAGAGTTAGGGGACAGAAGAGAAAGGGCACATGCAGCAAGGAAAGCCACGCTTTTGGAATGACCTACGCGGTGCAATGAAATACATGGGGAAGTAGGTGTCCGAGATAACGGAGATGTCCCGGGTCTCTGCACTCCACTGGAGCGTGACCTCCGAGCCATCACGCTGCTCAGCATGCCACTCGTCCTCTCCTAAAAAACCAGACGTGCAAGAATTAACACCCCTGGAAGATGTAGCTTTGCACACACTCCTCATGCCCCACTGTTTGTATACTGGGGACTCTACAGTCTGTGCACAGGCCCTGACAGGCTGCAGGAAGTAGCTGCGCAGAAGAATTTAGAAAACAAACACCACCCTTACAATTTAAGCCCCTAACTACAGTGCTGACTTGAACCCTCTGAACTTTGAACTCCTATGATGACTACTTGTTCAAAACCTTCTTTTCTAAAGAGCTTAAACAGGGATGGAAGAACCTGCACTTCCCTATGATTTGTTGAGAGTTGCAGCCTTTGTATGAACTGTTCTCCAGTGGAATTTTAATTAAAAAGATGTTCTTTTCAAACTACGCAGCATGAAAACATGCATACACAGGAAACTGACTGCATAAAAAAAGAACTTTTCCTGAGCTTACAGACCCACTGGGAATGCAACTGTATTTTATTCAGAGCCACTTAAGCTCCAAATCCGAAGTGATTTTAATCCTTTCAAATCAGAAACTCTTGATTTGGTTCTAAAACTGAGGAAATGCTCCCTTGCCAGCACACCTCTCAAGCTAGAAAATGTTTGTATTTGCAATTCCCCACCTGCACCTGCCCAGTGTACAATAACTGGGTGCCCAAAGCCAGAGCTGTGAATTCATACTAGCTGAACAAACAAGCTGCAGAAGTGGAAGCTCCAGGTAGCTTCAGCACTTCCAAAGGAGGGAACCTGCCTCCCCAGGATTTGAGGTCTTGCACAGAGAGGAAGGAAGGAACTGGGTTTTTTAATGCCCTCTGACTTGAGTCTACAGCCCAACACGAGATACAAAAGAAGGCTGAGTTTTACCAAACTGGAAGTTGGAGGTGATGCTGTAGACACTGTAGCCAACAGCGCTGGTGCAGACTGAAGAGTGTCCAAAACAGAAGCAGGGGGTACAGCCCCTTGGATTGGAGGAATCCAGATGGAAAAATCCAGGTTTGCATCTGAAGACATGAAGGAAAGAGAATTCATTTCCCTGACGCTTCACCCCAGGTCATCGCTGGAATGTTTCTAATTCTTGAAACAAAGCCACAGGAAGAGAAACTCACCTCTCACAGTGGAACCCTTCCACATTGTCCTTGCATGCGCACCGTCCTGTCTCGACATTGCATTCCCCTGTGCTGCCAGCCAGATTGCAAGAGCAGGGCCTGGCAGAGTGAGGAGAGAGGATAACTCAGTAAGAGCCGCACAGAGAAAGCTGCCAAAAGAGTCTAGCTTTTATTTTAGAGAGCTGCAGTCCCCCTTACCTGCATCCAGCTTCGGAGAGGGAGTGGAAACCTGGCTGGCACCGGTCACACTTGTCCCCCATCACACCAGGCTTGCAGCTGCACTGGCCATAGCTGTCACACTGTGTGCTGAGGGAGCCTGTGGGGACAGCAGGGACAGGTACCTCAGCACACACACCCAGCTCTGCCAGCCTGCAAGTTTTGAAACTTCACAAAACAAGCAAGGAATATGGGAGAAGAAAGCGGGAAGCATGGCTTCAAGCTGACGAGAGACAGCTTACCTAAAGGCTGCCTCTAGTCCAGAGGCATTTTTCCCCTGGCACCTCTAGACAGATGAATCATTATCTCCTCTTCCCAAACTATATTCAGCCTTTTATTCCTACCAACCAACATTTTAATATATAACTATAATTTTAACTTCAAATTGCATTCTCATCCTTATTCCTGCTTCATCCTCAGTTACCTTTGCATGCCTCCAATTCCATGCCTGTTTTATCCTGCAACACACCCTTTCCCATATTTTGCTCCCCAAATTCCTCGTGTTCTCCCTAATCACCATCTTCCCTTTGCCAGAGGATATCCTGACCTCTCCATTTCATGCTCAGATTTCCTCCCTTGACTCCCAAGTTGGATTTAAAGACTAAACTGCCTCCTCAGAGCCAGGCTGCATGTGCCACTATGAACCCTAACAAACTCCTGAGCACAACTCTAATTTTTGGAAGGACACCTTCCTCAGTACTGTTCTGTTCAAGTGAACTTGCACAAAAAACAGTAGCAGGTTTCTCTAATCCACAATGGACAAAATACTTTCTCCCAAGCATCCCTGTAGCTAGCAGCCTTGGAGATGTCAGCACTCTAAGAGTTAACTAGCAGGAGAAAAATATTTTAATATACAGAAATAGTTGCTTGTTTCCACTTCAATCCACACCAGAAGATTATAGCAAAGTGAAGAGTTATAAGATGATTAGGCTGGACAGGACAGAAGAACTCACAAAACCTTTACCATATACAGCCAAAGTTCAAACCCCCTTTGTAGTCCCACTTCGGATTATTTAGGAAAAAACAGCACTCAGACAAAAAATAGAAATCTAAACATATCCAGGGGATTCAAATACACCCTGGGTGCCAATGTGCCAGGGAATACAAGCTGATGGCTTTGAAAGCTGTCCTTAAAGACCGGAGAGGTCACCTCCCTGCATCTTCTCAACTGTCTCAGCTGACACCAACCCTCACCCCACTTAAAATAAGGTCTGACATGACTTAGGAGAGCAACAGAAGAAGAAAGGGCCTTTATTGGTCAAAAGTTTCACAACTGTGCAACTCTCTGACCAAATAAGATAGGAGATGGACCCTGGCAGACCTCTCCCTGGCTGCTTTTAGGGCATGCTGCAAGCAATCACTTATTCCAAGCTCCTCTATTTTGAAGCATCACATCATACGTTACTCTGTGTTACCCTTTTCTCTCCTTCCCCCTTACTTGCTGTGGGCTGCTGTAGTTAGGGCATCACTCCCTACAGGTCAAGTGGTTCCCTTGACAACCAAAGATCTGTTGTCCTGCCAGAATTCCACCCCTCTCCTCTTTTTTTTTTTTAAAAAGGAGTTTAACTACATATTTTGAGTTTACTTTTTTTTATCTCACCCCCACCCCTTTTGTGTTTAATGTTTCACTGGTTTGTATTTATAGTGCCTGGATACTCAGTAGGAGAAACTGATGCAGCAGCTAAAGTTCACTACAATTCCTCAGTATGAACAACTTCCCGAAATATCCACTCACATCATCTTGGTTATTAAGAATTTAAATGTGTTCTTTAGTACTGGGAGCATCCACAGCAACACACACACAGTGGAAAAAAAAAAAAAAGAAACTCCTTCAGAATACATTGGAAGGAATAAGTGCTGCAGAGGTGAAGCACCTAACCCCAAACAAACCCCCTCCCTTTTTCGCCTTGCAGTTTGCAATTCGCTGTGTAAAACCAAGAGCAGCAGTGGGGTTTGTGCAGGGAAGCCTGCAGCAGACAGGCTTTTTTCAGGCAGTGCTTACCCACTGGGTTGCAGCTGCAGGGCAGGCAGGCCTCGTGGCTGCCCAGGCGGTAGAAGCTGTCCCTGCACCTCTCGCAGTGGGCGCCGTCCGTGTTGCCCGCGCAGCCCGTGCAGTGGCCCCCATGGCCCGTGGCGCGGTACAGCTCGGGGTCGAAGTAGCACTCCTGTGACCTCCCATTGCAGTCACAAGCTGCAAAGACAAGGGACCATCAGTGACCAGATGGGATTAAGGTCTAGGGAAGCTTTTAGCTGCCCCAAGGTATTTGTGGATCAGTAAGGACGAAACGGGAGTAGCTCGTTTTTGTGGTGGTTGAAGGAGGCTGTGATGCTGAAACAACCTCGAGACCACTCTCATCTACATCCAGAAGAAAACCAGCACTTCCTACACTGCTCCCTTCCACATCAGGCTGCCATTTGCAGCCAAAATGCTGCCCTCCCACACAGCAACACCAATCTCCGTCATCCAAACAAGCATGAGAAGATAACACTGAGGCTACTCCATGCTGTAAGGACGGTTTCTCCCCTCGGTTGCAAATCCCATCTGTCTAGACAGCAAGCCAACCCAGTTTCACCAGCCTGTCAAGGGAAGCCACAGGTCTTGACCAGACAGCTGGGACCAATTAAGACACACAGAGGTCAGACAGGAAGAGAGCTTTTCTGTCTGAAAAAGCTTCCCTACTAATGTAAACTACCAGGAGCTGTGGTCTGGGGCATAAAACCATGCAAACTGGAGTTCCATGACAGAGAACTGCGTTTTCAGTTCACAACTGCCGCAACAGCTTCAAAATGGGATGAAACAGCTAACAATTACCTGTAAAAACCAATAACCCAAGTGCAAGAGCAAGTCAGCAGATGCTAAATGAGGAGCTTTTAAAAGGACAATTATACTCCAGCATACTAAATACATATTTTTTTTTTCCTGTGGGCCCAATAAAGTACAAGCCTCTAAATTTCTGTGGCACACCTCTTTCCTACAGGTTGCTCCCATCCTTCTCCAGAAAGGAGATGCCCCTTCCTAGGGATCTACCAGGACTAGACTAATAGTTCCATTAACATTGCTTAACGCTGACTGACTGCAACTGAGACAACTCCAACCACACAGGGCCAGCCTCTGGAAGCCAGCAGGGCCAGGGGACCCAGCCCCTGGCAGACTGTCCCCTGAAGTGTGGCCACACGTACGCAGGCACTCGTTGGCACTCTCTGCTGTCGCTCTCCTCCATGGACGATCGTTGAAGAAAGGAAGGCACTTCTCACAGTCGACCCCAAAGGTGTTGTGCTTGCAGTTGCAGACCAGCTTGCCGAGCTCGTTCCTCACGCACTCGCTCGCGTGCCCGTTGCATTTGCACCTGGTTAACCAGAGACAAGGAATAGGTATTTAAACTCCAAGGATACAGGTCACTCACAGAGCAATCCCCTGACACAGATCTGAGGTGAGAAAAATGCAAAGGCAGATGGTCACAACAAAACTGAGAACCCAACTGCTGTTGTTCAGCCTTGAGACAAGGAGGCTCCAGGGGATCTTATGGAGGTCTTCCAATATCTAAAGGGGGTTTACAAGACAGAGAGAGACTTTTTGCCAGGTCCTGTAGTGATGGGACAAGAATTTTAAACTGAAAGAGGGTGCATTGAGATTGGACATAAAGAAGGAATGCACTACAATGAGGGCGGTGAGCTGCTGGCTGAGGTTTTCAGAGAAACTGTGGCTGCCTCATCCCTGGAAATACTAAAGGCCAGGCTGGACGGGGCTTGGAGCAACCTGGGATAGTGGAAGGTGTCCCTGCCCATGATGGGGGCTGGATAGTCTCTGAAGGTCCCTTCCAAACCAAACCATTCTATAAAACCAAGAGGTGCAGCATGCTCCAGGTAGGCATTTAGAAACGGGAGAAAGTCAACCAACTCCTTCACAGTCTTCAGAGTCAGCTGAGTAGAAGCAAAGATTTTGTGGGCTTTAAGTTAATAAATTTTGCACAGCTTCTCCCTCATTAGAGTCCAGAACATGGTGTGCTCACTGGGTGTGGGCTATTGCGGTATCAGTAAGAAATTAAATAGCACAGAGGTGACTAATACAGAAGCCCAGGGACCTCCAGACTGGTGGTGCAGCCAGTACAAACCCCCATGTGGACAAATCCCAGGCTCAGGACTGGTCTCTGCAAACAGTCCAAACACTACACTGGTCTCAGCTCTGTTTATTAAAACATTTTATCATCAGCTACTTAAGGTTTAAACATTCTGCAGTAGGCTTTGGCAAAAGGAATGGACAACCACAACTGCACGATATAGTGTTCCAGATCTTCACAGGAGATAGCTCCCAAAACACACGTGAAGCAGAGACATTGAGATTTTCCACTTATTGTTATTCTAGCCTACAGATATAGGCAGAGAGCAATTAAAACCACATTAAAAACCACGCAAAGCACAGGGCAGGAAAAGAATTTGTTCTTTGGTATATTTTTGTTACTCTTTTCAACCTCCACCCTCCCAAATCACTTAATATTTTATCTAATCAACAGAAAAAAAATTCAGTCTCTGTCAGCCCTGAAATTACAGTCACAAAAGCTTATATACAGTATTTGCAAGCTATGTAAAATTCATTCTACTGCATTTTTTGTTTAGGATAGTTAATAAAGGCCAGAGCCTAATGGTATCACGCGAGTATAACCAAAATCTGTAAAGCAGTCTGGTAATCCTCACCAAAAGCTTTAAGTAAGAATAGAGTTTTACTGTCTACTCACCTACCACCCACAGCAAAATCAGAAATTGCATAGTAGTAAGACTTGAGAACTTTTGGGTCATTGAAAACTTCATCTCCAAACGTGTTCAGCCGATTGAGGGTCACTCTAATATCTGTAGCCGTCACCCATTCCTAGATCAGACAGAAATGCCATCAGATGAAACATCAGACATCCTTCTCGAGAGAGCACCAGTGCTGTGTCATTAGCAGTTCTATTAACAAAGTCAATCATCAATCAGCATGTTCCTTCCTCATCCTTTTTCCCTTCTGCACCTCGGAAGCTAACACATCCTTGCCCCAGAGGCCTTACACCACATCTTCCTGGTTCAAGTGACTTTCCTGGACCCTGCTCCTCCCTGGATACCCTTTCCAATGCCTCTTCATCTCCTGACTGCTCTCAGCTGGGAAGCAGCCAGCAATCTCTCCAGCAAAAAGTGCAGTGCAGGCAATTACGCCAGCTTGCTAATTGTATGTATCTGCCTGCCTGCAGCGCTCCTGCAGAGCTACACAGCACCAGTGGGAAAAGCTTCGGGGTACACTTGCCTGCAGACATATCGCACCAGACTAAAGTCACAGACAGACAGATGAATGAGGCCGGGGGAGGCTGAGGAAGGCAAACAAATAGGCAGATCTGACTCGAAACACAACAGCTTTTCATAATATTTACACAGCATCTTCAACACGCTGCCCTGCCTTCCTCCAGCAACAGCCAGCAAACGCAGCCTGTCCCCAAATTTCACATCACCTTCAGCTAATGACTATCACTGGCACCAACTTGGTTTTATTAACAGCTGTGCAATGCCATTTTCCTTCAAGCACCGTAAGAAAAGAACAGAAGAAAAACCCAACTGTATGTACAAATATGCTGCAGCTGCATCACTGCTCAGCCAGTACCGTAAGATTTACTCTTTTACAAACACTGCCATAAACACATGGAAATGCCAAGCACAAAATACACATTTACTTCAGCTCTGAAAAGCAACAGCAGAGGTTTGTATGTATTTTAGGAAACTGGCAGCCAGGTGTCTATTCCTAAAATAGGAAAGTTTATCAGAAAATTACACACATTGCTAACTTGAAATCTCTGTGTTCACCATAATGATAAGACATGGTTTTCTACAAGGGTTGGCTGTGCCAACAAGGTGGCCAAACTGGTTCTTTTCCATTTCTAGAGTTCTTCCTTTCCCATTAATCTTTATTTCTGTTTGCAGAAGTGAGACCCCCCCCAGATTCTGTCCTCCTGCCTGGGGATCCGAGAGGCGAGCCCTGAGCCTGCTGGGTGCTCATGTGCCACTCTAACAGGAAAGGGAAGTGGTGGCAATCACAGCTCTGAAAGGAAGGCAAGGAACCCCAATCGTGCAAACCCCACAGCTTTAGATCCTTGTTGCAATTTAAGCCGGAGAAGTCACCAAGCAGCATACAGAATGTGGCAAGTATAAATCAGATAAACTGCTGCTCCAGTATGCTTCTGACCTCTGCCCAACCACCACTGTGAACAACAAAAAAAACCAACCAAACCCCACTAGCCAAGCCATTTGTAAGAGAAAAACACTGTGGATAAAAATCAAGCTCCTCTGCTTCAACACACATGTAAGGGAACAGGTCAGGGATTCCTGTAATGCTTTATTTGTTTAGAAGAATGTCGTATTTCTTAATTTCTTCTAATCAAAATGTACACACAGATGCCTCAGATAAAAAACTGGACGGAGGCTTTACTTTCCTCTGCCTTTGTATCTGAAACAACAAATGTCCACAGAGATTT
>JAWWEW010000006.1:23765152-23805956 GCA_035583185.1 Anabacerthia variegaticeps | reverse complement strand
CCTCAGATAAAAAACTGGACGGAGGCTTTACTTTCCTCTGCCTTTGTATCTGAAACAACAAATGTCCACAGAGATTTCCATGATGACTAGTGACCAATCAACCTTAGTGCCACCAGCTTTGCTTTTGGTACCATAAACTTAGTAACAATACAGTCAAGAGTTCAACTCCTCGTTAGGAACGTCCATCCCAACTTACCTGTGCAAGGGCCTTTCAGCATGAGTAGGGGCCGTAGCGCAGCTCAGCTGGCACAAAACCACCACCCAACAAGGACTACATAAAAAAGACTCAACTCATGCCCCCTGCCTGCCTCAGTCCCGATCACACACCTGCAGCACAGGGCTGTTGTCGAAGTTATAGGCACTGGGCCGCCCCTCCAGCGTGGAGAAGGCCACGTTGCCCCCGGTGAGAGGGGAGATGTCACTGAACTCATCCGTGCAGAGCGCCTGCTGCTCGTCCTCCCCGGTGCGAATGAAGCCCCGGTTGACCTTGTGGTAGGTGCTCTCGCAGGAGCCGCTGTAGTACTGGTAGGGCACCCACGGGCCGTCCTCCCGCGTGCGCTTGTAGATGGCAAAGCTCTCGGGCCGGCTGGTGTGGAACTTCAGGCGCACGTAGGTGATGTCAAAGGCCTTCCCTGCAGGTGAGAGGACACAGGCATGAGGCAGACTCACGGCTTGGGGAGAATGGAAAGAGCTGCACTGCAACGCTGTCTTTGGAGAAACATCTCCTAGCACTGTCCAGAATGAGCATGGCCAGTAACACCAGAAGTATCTGAATCTCCCAGCAAAGACAAGGTAAAGGAAGAGAAGGCAGAAGCTGAGGGCAGATTAAACAGAGAAATAAAGACCTACAGACTTCTGTGCAACCAAACACACATGGCACAAGCTGCAGTTCTCTCCTGCAGTCACACCCAACAGTGTCCTTACCCCAAGAGATGACACACTACATCAAACCCACAAACAATTTGTGGATATCTAAGGCTAGGCCCAAGTTAACCATGACATTTGATGGCATTTCGTCCAAATACATGTATAGGAGAAACAGTATTAACCAGAGGTAGATGTCACGCTGTAGAGTCTGGCTGGTACCTCTGATTCCTCCCTAAACAGACAACAACTCAAACTCTTCCTATTACTCACAAAGCCTTTTTTCCAGCACTGAATTACTGAGTACACACCTCTTCTACTCAACGGAAAGCCAAAACAAAGTTTAAGTTTCTCAGACTGTGCGATTCAAGTCACCACAACATATTTTGGATCAGAGCACAATGACTTACAAGCTAGCCATGTTCTCAGTCTCCTAGGAGGATAAATGAAAACCCACCTCCCTGGCCTCTATTTGCCTCCCAACAGGTTTGTGGACCTCAGCACATAGTCCTCCCTCATGGATTCTTCTCCGGTGACTTGAGCATCTATGCCCCTGCACATAAACCAACAGCAGACCAGAACCACAGCACACTTCAGCCACCTTCCCGCTGGATAAGGGGCACATTCCAAGGAGAAAGCATACAGCTGTGTGCCAGCTGTTCTTGCTCCGCCTCAGCAAACAGACTGTGTACGATCAGGACACCCTGGAGCACGGAGGGAGCTTGCTAAAACAACATGAGGTTTGTTTGGAATAAAACCTCGGATGTTTAGTCCCTGCCATGCTCTTTTTATGCTCCCACCACTTCCAAGAAAAACACTGCTCTAAGCAGAACTTGCAGCCATCGCTGGTTCCTTTGCAGATCAAAAAAAAAAAAAAAAACAATTAGAAGCATTTCAGCTGATTGAGAAACAGGGTTTTTTTCCAGCTTGTAGAAGTCACGTGGATTTAACCTCAACTTGTAAAATAAATGAACTCCACTACGTTAAATTTTAACACAAGGCTTTGCACCCGCTGAAGTGTTCATGAAAGCAGACCTGATGGCACGAGGCAACAAGAACAGGGTGCCCCTCAAAGCACACATGCACAGCCCACCAGCAATGAATGAGGCCATAGACCATGGTGCTGCCTCACGGGCCTCCCACTGGTTAGACTGGGACCAGCCTGCAATAGGCACATCACATCCAGAGCCTGGCTGGCACAAGGAGCCAAAGCAACAGGAGAAACACGGCAAAGCATCCAGAAATCAACAAACCAGAAAAAAAACAAAGTAGATTTACTCCCCATCTCTTCCACGCGAAGGCAAAGAGCCCCCACAAGCAAATACCTCCTCATTCTTCTGCAGGAAAACCCCAGGGTATGTGCTGACCTGCAACTTTGCCAGCCTATCCCAGAACTTCATCAACATCTCATATGGGCAGCAACTAAAAACCAGGCCTACTATCATGGTTTTATTGCTAATAAAACTGTTATCAGCTTAATGAGAAAGTTTTCTTTGAGCTCACATGCTAGAATAAAGCAAAATATAAGGCTAGAAGTCTGCCCTGTTGGGATTTCTTTGGGCAACTTTCTTGACAAGTGAAAATAGTGAAGGCATCAGGCAAGAGCAGCCATTCCACAAGTCAAGAGGGAGAAAAAAAAATAAGCCAGAGCTAAGAGAATGAAGATCACTTAATTAAACTGTGTCTGCTGAATTGTCAGGAATATCCTGCTCCTTTGACTTGGAGTGGTTAGCTTTCCTCTACTAGTACTGCATTCCTCTGGTGTGAAGCAAAGCCCCAGCGTTTAGGCTTCATCAAGATGGTTTTGGAGAGGAAATGCTTCAAAAGAATCCTGGGAATAAAGAGGGGGCCAGGCACGTGCTCTCACTCACACACAACTTTCTGCTCTAGCTGAAAGGCCAGGTCACAGCCTGCATGGCCCGGAAAAGAGCTACTTTTTTCCCCACTCCACTACAACTGGATTACAATCCCCGTTCCCTGACAAGGTCTCCCACAGCTCCTTGCGAAAATCCCAGCTCAGCTAAAGGTACAACACATTCCAGCTGCACTCTGAGCAGCATGAAAACATTTTCCACAGAACCCCCCTTGTGCTAAAAGGTGAGGACCCGCCCTTTTTCATCTCCAGTTTTACACGGCAGGCCAAGGAAAACACGCTCAAACCCCTCCTGACTGAGCAGCCCAGGTGAAAAAGACATTTATGGCAGCTGGCAGCGTAACTCCTTGAGAAGTGCAGTTAATGGCATTAAAGAGGAATGCAGTTAATGCACAGACATCCACTGTGTGCCTGGCTGGAGCAGCCTGCTGTGGGTAAATACTGCTGGGTGATGGGACAATGGAGTTTACCCAAGACCAGCTGACACACTGTGGAAATAAACGTTTCCCCACTGTTCACACTGAACATAAAACCTGTGCTTAGCAGCCTGGCAGCTCTTTGAGGTTTCAGAGCTTTTTTCTAGCAAAGATAAGCAGCCCAGGTTGCTTTCAAGTCTTGCAGAGCTGAATAAACATATACAGCTATTATGCTGAGAAATGGTGACAGCAATAAGCAGGTGAAAGGTACTTTTAAGCATTTCATTCAGAAGACAAGAAGTCACTGTTCTCCTGTTCCTAAAAGATGGTAATTATTTTGATCTTGGTTTGGCTTAGAAGTGTCTGATAGTGCCAATTGTCAGATATTATTTCCCTCTGTGTACTGAGAAGTGGCAGATCTGTTTTGCAGGAAGAACTCCAGATGCTGCAATCAGTGACAAGGAGCTCAGCACTTCACGAGCACAACCTGGCATGTCTTTAAAGCATTCAAAATCATGATCTGTAGGTTTTAAACCTGCAACTCTTTCAAGGCATGGAGCTGTTCACCAGCAAGTGACAAAGTGACGAGATAACCAGCCTCTTTTGACAGTTCAGGCTGATGCAGAAAACCTTTAATGTCTTCCTCTACAATAAGCAAGCATATACATAAGCCCTCAAGACAGTATTGCAGTTGTGGATTCAGTGGAGCAAGTTCTGGGTGCCTGGAGAGGGAGCAGCAGTGGCTTTGGAAACATTCAGCATTGTTTGATTCAGGGGAATTTTTCCCCCAACAATCTGCTCACATTGTCAGACCTGACCAGAGGCCGCCACCAACAACTGCAGCCCCTCCTCAGCAGGGTTATCATCCAATTGTGTACCCCACGGTCCACCAGGAAATGTACCATGCTGAAAACCATGAAGGCAGACTGGAAAAATGTGAGCAAATGCCACTTATATCTTTACTAACTCCTCCCTTTTCCCCCAAGTTAGGAATTCGCCCCTACACACAAAAGATCTCCTTGTATTCAGGCCCCTCAGAACGGATGGATAATTTACATCAGGAAAACTGTCCCGCCAGCTGGCACAATGATTACAAGTGTTGAATTGTGAGCAGATGCCTGGGTGAGATAAGCCCAGACGACACTTGCCTCCTTCACTGTCAGTCCACTCACATGCCGCGCATGTGGGAAGAATCCACCTAGCTACCTCTTCTGCACTCCCTGCAGGCCCTCTGTGCATCCTCACAGCAGAGAGCTTGAAAATACAGCCACTGAGTTCTGCTGCCCAGAGGAAAAATAATCCACCTGAGAAGATTGCACTGGGCAACAAACCAAGCCTCCGCAGATTTGTTTTCGGCAAAATCCAATGAACAAGTGACAAAATGGTTAAACTTGGATGTTTCTCTTCTGGTTGGCTCCTGTTTCAGGGCAGTGTTTTCATGCAGGTACCTGCTGACAACCCATGTCTTAGGAGAGGCTGAAAGAACTGAAAAGAAACCAGTAACAAATACAACCTACTTATTGCTTTTTGACTGGATTTAATTTCTATTGTGCAGGGCAGAGAGCAATCACACACCAGTGGCATCTCGGTTTGCCCTTGTCAGACTCCCAGGAGGGGATGCCAGCTGTCCCAGACTGAAACACGTCCATGCCCTTCGCCCTTATTTCTGCCTCAACTCTACCCTTCCTGCACCATCAACTCTCCCACCACGCACCACAATGGTGGACCAGCTATAAGCAAACAGACTGACTGATGCTTCAAGACACTCATCTGTTCTTTTCTGACAAAGAGCTGCTGACCATAGCAGGAGGCAGCATCTCCCCCAGCCACGTGCTAAGAGCAGCACAGATACCAGAACCTTCGCATGAGCAGCATGTTCCTTGCAAGAGACACACTTGGATCTCAGCAGATACAGGCCAGCAAGTTCACAGGATCTCATTCAAGACCAATCACTTCTAGAGCCAACAAACCACTCCAAGTTCTCAGCTTCCACAGTGTTTTGTTAAGCTTCCCAAGCCAGAAACACTCCTGGAGCCCTCCCTCCTGAATCACAGGGGCTGCAGTTGAGAGAATTTTTAAGGAGAATGAGCTATCCCGTTCCATGGCATGGGATAGGATTTTCCAGCATGCAGATGGGCAACAAGAGCAGGACAGAGTTTATAAGGACTGAAGAACACCTTGAGAAACTTGCTCTTTTGCAATAGAGTAGTTTCATTAAACAACAGCCCAGCACCTGCAAGACACATAAGCACAAAGTTACGTCGCTTTCATCACAAGTGCATGAAAAAGCCAAACTTATGACTGGAAGCAAGACATTTCTGTAGTTCTAAAGCAAATGTCCTTTACAACTACACCTCAGCTTTTCTGAGAAAATTTGTGGAGGAGGAGGAGGAGGAACACAAGAGCACCAGTATTGCACAAGCAAATGGAATATCCAGCATCTGAAGAAAGAAAACGAAGGATTTCGCCTTTCTGATGAACTCCACTGAGGAAATAACTCCACATAGCCCAGATGACAGCTCTCAAGTGCTGAGTTGTGGCCCTTAGAGGAATACCAACTAGAAAGAATAAATCTTAGGTTTATTTTCTTGTTCTCACATGAGGAGCCTGAAGATTTATGCACATACATCACAAACAAGAAAGGTCCAAAGGGTTTTAAATGATCTCTTAAACCATGCTCCATCAAAACAAAGATTCTGGCTTGTGGAGCTCCATCACAGACAGGTGCCTGGGTTTTAAAAGAGCCTGGCAGAGACAAAAATTCGGTTTGCTTTTTCTGGGAGCCCGTACTAAGATAGGGACAGAGGAAGGAAACATGTTTGGGACACTGGGGGAATGAGCACAGCCTTGAGTGCACTGGAATGAAGGTGAACTCCCACCACCCCATTAGATCATGCATTCTTCCAGCCTCCCAGACAAAGGCACCATTGACTCCTGTGTGTGGGCGGCTCTGGACAGCAAAAGGCTGCCCAGTAAACTACTGCATGATAATCCAACATTGATAAGTCATCGAGGTTGCTTGTTTTAGTCATGTTTCCCAAGCAGGGAGGAGGAGAAGCTTATTTCCCCCTCCATGGGCTGAAGTAAAAAAATGCATTTTTTTTCATTTAATCACTTTCAAGACAGTGTAAAAGTCAGAAAATCCTACCCAATAATTCAGGACAACTTGCTGCCTTATTTGTACAGCTTTGATGCAAAGATGTTAAGTCCATTTCCCAAAACAGCCAGCTGTGTTTATTCACTGGGGACTGGAAAGATCCCATGTCCAGCACAAAAGTCCTATCTGAACAGGAAGCCTCAAAGTCCTTTTTCAGCACAAACGATAAAAGCTCGTTTTAAAAAGGCACTTTACACTTGGCAAGCACAGCCAGATCACAGATGATCAAGGACATGAAGGGCCATTTTGGGGAGGGCTCCATCTTATTCGCATATCTGGACCACAAAGCTACCTCCTGGCACCAGTGTTGGCACCAAGACAAGCTGGATCCAGGTTACAGTGGGTTGGGATCCTTAGAAAATTCATCTGCTTGTATCAAAGAACCTGAAGACTCAGCATGACCCAGGTATGGGTGAAACCAGGTCACTCCCCCAGCTGAAGGAGCACAGGAAAGTGGGGGGTCACTCACCCAAAATAGTGCTTTTACCCAAGAGGCAAAAGAAAAAAACTGATCAAAGTAGTTTACTCAGGCAGAAAAGACAAAAAGCTGTCTTTTGGCCTTTATTCTCAGCAGAACACCCAGCAATTACCAAGAAATCGTTCTTTCATCACAGACAGTCCATAATGACACCACCAACAGTGACTTCAGTAATAACAACCCTTTAAAAGTGACAATTCCCACCCATTCCAAGTCACTGTAGGACCTTGTTGTCCGAGCAAGACTACATTTTCCCAAAGAGTCTTCCTCATGTTGGAGATACAACTACCATCCAGTAAAAACTGAGGCAAGCAACCACAAGTCCACAGGAATCACACGAAAGCAACAAAGCTTACCCACCTTCCAGTCATTCTCATAGTACTCAAAGAGTGAATCCCATTTGGCTCATTTCCCTTTAGAAACTTTAATTTGAGAGTAGGAGGTATAGAAGAGACTATTCCTGATGTTCACCTCCAACTGTACCTTTTCAGAGGTGGAGATGTGGGGACGGAAGAATGACTGGGGAGAAAAGAGACTAAAAATTACTTTGAAACTCCAAAAGTTTAAATAGCTAAACAAGAAATAAGTTGCAGCTTCTTTAAACTGTATCTGTCTAATTGGCAAACACAACTTCTTGTAAAAAGAAAATAAGTTTACTGGACTGTAGTGCAGTATCTTGCAAGTAAATTTAATACCAGATAATCTGGTGAGAACTGCAAAATTGTTTCTTTAAAGGAAAACCAGGATTTTACTGACTTGTGAGGAAAAGAGGGGAGGGGAAAAAAAACCCACCAAAAGCATTTTGTGAATGTTGTCAGTGCAGGAATGTGAACAGGCTCTCCTGAGGTCTCTTTTCCTTCTGTGTGCCCTCCCAGGAGCCTCACCCTCCAGCAGCTCGATGCCCACCCCTTGGTCTTAGCATGCACACTTTTATCCAGCACACCTAAAGTCAAAGCATATGCAAAACTTCAGTTTAAGAAGTTCAGTAAACCCAAAAGACCAGAGTCAAAAACGTCCTGGCCAAAGGCAGCATGGAAATGACTCTGGATAGAACATCCTTGCCCCAACCCCAGCACTCCAGAGGTGGGTACACCAGCTCCCACTGGAATGTTGTCATCCAGTCCAATGGGTCATGACCATCAGCTGTTCATGTGTATTAAATAACGTTTTGAAGCCTTTTTCTCACTCATCCCCCACACATGTGCTCCTAGACTGCAACAGCTGTAACACCTGGCTTTGCTCCTATCTGAATTAGATATCAAAAACACACAGCTTGCTTGTTGAGCCTAATTAAGAACAAATTAAGTGATATAGAGCGAGCGACCTGAGCAGCAGCAAGCTCAGCAGCTCTGGGAGCAAGACGACCTTCCAGACCAGCTCCAAGACTGCTGGCTGTACAGCCACAGAGAGGCCAGAAATGTTCCTTGCACAAAACACTGAATGCTCTGGAATTTTGATGTTTTAATCTCCTTCCAGCCCTTCCACCTCCCACTCACCAGTCCCAGATTTTTTTCAGACACAGGCCATAATTAACACCACTGCTATTTGGGAATAATACCGTTGCCTGCCCGTTGCAGACTTCACAGCTTTCTTTTCTCGAGTACTTAAGTTTTGCCTTCTTCAATGAACATTTAAGAAAATTAACTTTGAGCACAGTTGAATCACACTGTTTAAGTTCTGCAGAGTCTGCACATCTTCTGTCTCCCCATCTCCCCTTCTCCCAACAGGCTCCAGTGATGGATTTTAAGTATCAGTTGACAAGCCCTCGTGCTATCTTTTAAAGCATTTCAGTCAATTACAGGCTTACGCACAAGCTACCACTGTTTATGAAACACAAATTGCAGCAATATCCATAAGGCCCATTTTCAACCACCCACCCACAACAGTTTTACTTTCTCAGTCTATTAAGCCAGAAAAGGAATTGGGATAAACAGCACTCAACAAAATCATTGCTGGAGCGGGGCCACTTCCAAAACAAAGCTTGCCACTGAGTTATGTTTAAAATATGTTTTGGAAAGTCAGAAGCAAAGCTCTTCCAAATTTTTATTGAAGCAGAGCAGGAATTGCACTCCAGTTCCCCGACTCACAAGTCACAGCCAGCATGTGCCTTCAACTCTGCCTCTGCAGAATAACCCACACAAACTACCAGTGCTCGTGGAAGTGGCAGCAGTGTATTAAACGCACAGTCGTGTGAGTTCACGTTCACCCACACGTCCTGTCTGGAGACACATGAAGGACAGACAAAGCACTACTAAATGCAGTGACTATTTCTAAGGAAACAGTTCAGCAGAAAATCACATGTACTCGAGAAGGTAGCGTGGCTTGGCATGAAGCAACAGAAGATTGTTTTGTAATACCATGAAAAAAGCAAATAAAGTTGGATGCTTCCCACTGACCCTTCAAAGGTAATACTAATTCCAGGCTTCTCAATACTTCCAGCTGCAAAATCTGAAGTTCTTGATTGAACTGGCAGATTAGAACAGAGCCAAACCTGCTTCACATCAGGCTCCTAAACATCTTAATGCATCCACAGAACACCTACATTTGGAAAGCTGCCTGTAGATGAAAGCTTCTTCCACCCCGGAAGGCTGCCCATCATGAACAGAGAAACCATAAAAAAGCAAACAAACAGGCACATGCACAGCTTTTCCATACAATTTTGTGGAAGAGGGAGGTGTCCAGACTGAGACAGCATTGCTGTGCTGCTCCTTTGGAAAGGAAGGATTGAGAAGAAGGTACCAACAGAGTCACTGCAGTGGGACCAAACACTGCCTGGGATGCTGCTGAGACAGTAAAACATCAAATGAGTTTCCTGCAAAACGTGTTTTCCTACAACAGCTTCAGCAGATACAAAAGAATTTAATATTAATGCATTTAAAAGACCTTCCACAGGAATTTCTAATTTGTTGAGCTTATGAACTGGTCTTGAAACACAGGGCATACAGTGTGGTATGAAGCTCAATGTCAGTGCCTGGTTCCCAGCAGCAGGAATGCAACAGAACCTGGCAATTCCAGATGTGCAATTAATTCACCTTGTCAGCAGCAGAGCAGCAAGGCAGCTGTGCTGTGAAAAACAGGCTGAGCAGCTCGGTAGAAGCCGCACAAATAAATGCATTTCATTGCCAGATGGCTCAGAGCCTTCCAGCAAGCACCCAAGAAGCATCTTGGACATGGGAAGACAAACCTCCCATCCCCAAAGTGCCGCGTTGGGAGGTACGTGCCAGAAGTTGTTAGATCGCACCACATCCTCTTCCCAGTCACACAGGTTCTTCAGCAGCATAAGGACAGCTCTGGATCTCCTGAGGTAACAGCACTGCCTAAAAAGATGGTGACTGAACAAAAAAGTGAGTTTAATCATCTGCACTGAACACCAAACAATGAGCTTGTCTTTAGGCACACTACGCTGCTGAGAACCCAAAATGAACTCTACAAGAAAGAAGGTATTTTTCTCGGGAGAGAAACTTAAGTACTCATTTTCTGATTAGTACCACTAAGGCAGTGACATTCTTTTAAAAATACTGAATCCTTAGCTGATGAAAAGAAAAAAAACCCACCTTTTTTTTCCAAGTCAGATGATAATTCTCATAAGTCAATCAGTAATGTAAACTACCACACATTAAAACTTCAAGTAACTTGCTGCTCATCAGTGGCAGCCCACAACACAGGGCTGAGATAATTATTCTTTCCTGTGCTTTCAGAGTCCCTAGTTTGCAGGCTGACTCTCTTGATAGTATTTTTGGGGGTGGAAAGGGTAAGCAAGCCACTTAAACCCAACAGTAAAGCCACTGCCTTTGTGAAGTCTCAAACAATATAACACTCCAAAGGCTTTGTTTTCACTAAATCCTCGTATTTTGGCTTCTCCAAAAGCTCAGACTATCAAGACCCCACAGTATTCCCATGTCTCTGTTGCCTAGACAGGTATCTCATTCAGAAGCCACAGGAAGCTGCCATCACACAACCCCAAAGGTCAATCTTCACAGTATCATTTAAAAGAGTATTTGTACAACAGTGCAATAGAAATGGAGCAAAATCCAGGAGATACCAAAGGCTACGAATTCTACAGGTTTGTTTCCCCAATGGCCCAGTCAGATAATTATTTTCAGAAGTTACCACTTCCCAGTAAACTTCTGATATCAAATGAATACTAGTCCTTATCCTAAAAGCAATTAATAGGGCTAATCATAGGCAAGAAAAAAGCCCTCATTTTAAACCCTCAATAGCAGCACACATCAGTCACAGTAGAGAGCTGTCTTCTGGCACAAAGCAAATCATGCTGGGTCTCTACTTCAATGACATCAAATTGAGAGACAAAATGTTTAACTAAAGGAGACTCAGAAGTCACACAAGCCCCTGGAAGGAGAAAATGAGTCAAAACCAGGATCTGCCCATGTTAAGGAAATGCTGCAAACGCACTGGAGCAGCAGGGGAAGGACTTTTGTTCAGCATCAACACTGCCTTCTACCCTCCAACTTTTCCTTACAGAACTTCACGTTAAAGTAAAAAAGAAAACCCAAACCTTGTTCTATAGTGGTTTTAGATTGAAAACAAGAGTTGCTAGAAATTAAAAGCTTGCAAAGGATTTTGCCACTGGTGTTAAAGACAAGGCAGCAGACAGACAACTAAAGGGTGCCAAGATCTGTGTGGGTAAAAGGAGGCATTTGCAGCCACTTCACCCAAAACCAACACACAATTCCTGGTAATGCTAAAAAATGAGGGATGGGTCAGAAGGAGCCCTGGGAGCAGAGGAATTAATAACATAAGGCTTCCTATGTGCCAGCCTCTTGGTTGAGTCTTGGAAGGGAAGACTTGCATCTTCTCAGCTCCACGACAGAGAGTCACATCCGACTGCAGAAGCCAAAACCTGTGAGAGATGAAGCTCTTTGTCTTAATCCCAGTTCCCTCTTGGGCTGACATTTTCCATAACACTGAAAAGAACTGTCATTATTGTAGAGAGCTTCTTCCTTCTACCCATCCAAGCAGAAGAGCAAGGGGTTCAGAAACTACGTAGGACATGACAGGGCACAGACCAAATTCTTGGGGGAGTGTTGCTTCCATAGGGCAATGCATTCCACAAGAGAAACACAACCGCCTCTTGTTTGCAGAGTCAGTGAACAGCCAGGCCTTCCTGAGTCACTGCAAACAATTCCATGAGCCTCTCAGGGCACTGTCAGGAAAAAAGCTTCAAAATACAAAGTTATGCAGCAGTATCAGATATAACAACCTCCCTCTGGGTGAGGAAATGGACAGGGATAACCTCCTTGGATGTCTCACTCCTCCAAAGGCTTAGAGAGCAGATGAAGTCAACGGCTTCTACTCCCCAAAAGAGAACAACACCTTTGAATTGCTTCAAACACATGGACAAGTTGCACATACATTCAGACTTCCTTTCAACAAGGTCTCATGACCCTATATTTTGCTGTAGATTATTTGCATTACTATGGAAATCTTACTTTATCTGAAAAAAAACCCAAGACATTTTTTAAATATATATATACACACTCTATTTCCTTTTAAAAGTCAGGAAAACAGGTAATTATTAAGCTCATTCAACATTTCCACTACCAGCATGTTAATCCACTCAAGTTGCTGGATTTTCTTAACACACACAAAAAACGTTCAAGTATACACCATATAGTTTCATTTCACTGGCTTGTATAGGCTTGAAAAGTCCTGCTGTTAAAAAACCCTCAAAAAACTATGGGCCCATGATTAGATACACTAGATTTCACAGAGATGACAAAAAGCCTTAAATCAGTACCAGCAATAATGTAATCACTTCCAGATCCTGATGGGATACTTCTGGAAGAAGTTATTTGAACTTTTATCTTAATCACTTTTTGCCAAGCTAAGGACAGGAGGAAAACCCTAATTTTCAGCCCACTAAAGCCCAGCAATTTACATTCCTTTTAAGAATTGTATACAGAAATCCATATTTCTGAAGGGCAGTGAGGATGGTGGAGATGAGGTACAATCCCAGACAGGAAATGTTGACAACTCAGGGGCGAGGATTTTCCTGGAATAGCTGATTTTCCTGAGGATGAGGGAACAGCTTTCCCAGTCTTTCACAAGGCAGTGCCACTCTGGTAAAATCTTCAGGGAGTTTTAGGATGCATTCATGCTTAGCCTTCTACCTCTCACTTCAGCGGCAAGAGCGCAATTTGCTTCCTCCTCCCAGTCATTTTTTATCTAAACCCTAAGTGTTGAAGGTAAGTAAATGTGAGCAGGGAGAAAAAACACAAATAAAAACAATTTAAAAATCCCTCAAAATATGAAAGTAGGAGAGAGTGCAGTTTGTACACAAAGTATTTTTTGCCCATTTAAAGATCACTGAGAGAGAAACAATCACTATGCTGATCACATACTGCTTCATTTCCTCGGGTATTACTGAGCTAGTCACCTAACCAGGTCTGGTTACTTTTATTTTGCTGTAGAAAGCCAGGGCAGTTGGATAATTGGCTTTTTAAGGACATTTCAATCTCCCAGGAACATTAAGTACAAGAACTATTCACTGCTTCATTAACCAAGTGACCAGATAGCAATAGCTTGCAAATTTAAACCACATTGCCCAACATGAGCATATCCTCCCCCAGACTCACTGGTTGAAGAGTAATCTGTGCTCCCCCAGCTCAGTCTCCCACAGCTCATGGGAAAACAAAGCCAGGCTGTTCCCAGCCTTTTCATGGACATACCAATAAGCTTTGGAAATAAAATGAACTTTGGCGGGTAAATCTGAGCGTGAAGATGCAGAGGAAAATCATTGGGATGTCTAGTTGAAGTCATACATTGCTCTGCAATTCAGAAAATAATCTGTTTTTTTAATCAATTCTTCTCAACTCCTTCCCTCCAAATACTGAGCTTTCAGGTGCCCCTAACAAAGACATTTTTACAGTTGAAAAAGGTGGATTTAGCCATGTATTTGCTAAGCAAAGTTTCCCTAAATATTTGTATCTCCATAGTAAACCAGCATGGAGCTGTGCCAAGACCATTTGTATGGGATGACCCCCATGTCATGTTTAAATAAGCATTAAACTAAAACCAAAAAGTAGCAGTAAGTCCTGATTAAAAGATCTTTGAGCCTGTTCTCCAGGTCTGGGTGGATGCTGAGTGCCAGCACACAGAAAACACACAGCTCTCCCTTTTCCCACACTGCTCTTCTTAAATCCCTTTAAAAGCAACTAATTCACCCAGTTCCCACTTCCGAGTCTAACAATGAAGTGCTCCAGCAGCTCTCTGGATAATCTCTGAAGCCTAATACCCACCACTAACCACGGATCTTAAAAGTGTACTCAAACAAAACATCGGGGGGGGGGGGGAACAAAAAAAGCACCACCAAACCTGTGTAAAAGGAAATTATAAACCAGCAAAAGCTTGGTAATGAACTTGTAGGCAAAGAGTTGGTTTAATCTTCGGTCTGCTCAGACAAACCACTACCACTCGTCCAGACAGTCACCATCCTCCCAAAGGGGAAACATTAAGAAATTAAGAAGAAATTAATACAGTCCAGGTTCACAGGGTGGTTTAAAGGCAGAAGCACAATGCCCTGCATCCAGCTGAGCATGCAAGCAGGGAAGGGCTGTGCTCCACGACAGGGGCTGCCAAGTCCACCCAGACACACTGCATCTGCTCCCTTTTGATCACTCGCAGCCTGGACAGCCCAACCCAGCACAGACTGTACTAATACTTTTGTTTTTCCTCCTGTTTATCCCTTAAACTTGCAGCTGCAGTGGGAAGCCTCTCCTCCTCATCACAGGAGCCCCACTGGGCCACAAGCTGTGGAACAGCACGTAGAGCAAATCCAGCTCCTGCACTCCCACGTGTCAGACACCCATGCAGAGGAGGTCCTAATCCATGGCTCACCTCACCCCACTGAGCACACCAAAGTTTCCCACCCAAGGGTCCAGGACCCATCCTGGCAGCAGGACCACATTTCACAGGGCAACTGCCAAGTGCCACGAGTGACAGATAAATCACCTGTACTTCAAATCTGGGGATTAAATCAAACAGATGTCAGCATGAAGGACATGTCCCATCCCTCTCCTGCACACAAGAAGCACCTGCTTCTTCTTCCCTTTCCCTTTTGCTTTAGCCTGTGTGTCCTTCCCAACCAGGCAGGGATCTGTAGCCATTTCAGGCTCTGGATCAGGGACAGGAAAACAGCCAGTGCTGTATCCAGAGTGTGCTCCAGGCTCACACATTCCTGAGATGAGCGGCAGGACAGCCAAGGGAAATCTCTGTCCTTGCCCTCATGGCAACTGCTTTGAGGAGAAGTGTTTGTAGGGAGTACTGGTGTTGTCCTTCCTCCTTCCCCCAAAAAAAACATCAATGGAAGATTTTTGTATTCACTCAAGCAGTTTATATTGAACGTTTATTAGGGCATTATGCAGCAGTAAACTAGAGTGCTGTGATGCTGGATTAATACTTGGAACTCTGCAGTGTTTTAAGATGTTTTGCTCCTTTAGTGTGTTACCATCTGCTCCATTCCAGTTTCAGAAAAAGGTAAGAAAGAGTTCTGAGACTCATTCATGATGAGCTATTCTGCACCAGGTGCTCCTGCTAAATGCTACCAGAACCCAGCAACCCCAGTAAAGGGGCTGCAGTGATATCCAACCATATTGTGGAATTCCCAAAAACATTCGACAGTGGTGGATGCCACTTCCTAACTCTTCCATCTCAGGTCTTCTACCAGTCTAATTTTTCCTCCCCTTCTTCAACTTCTTTAAGTTCAATCCATGCTTCTCAGCCCCTTCACTTCTCCAAAAACCTTCTTCAATTCAATCACCAATTCCAACAAGCAGAGAGTCACAGATTTCCCACAAGGCTTGTGGAGCAGTCACAAGAGACCCTGGACATTCCCATTCTCACTTGGAAATTACTAAAATGAGAGCTTTGATACAGTTAATCCCACCTGCCACTGCAGACACACCAAATAATGCACGGCTCAGTGTTTCTCCCAGAGTCAATTCAGGTCTCATCAACAGAAGTGAACAGCTACAACATTTCACTTCTGGCATGCCACAAAAAAAAAAAGCCATGGGCTATTTTATCTGCTGAGGTGCTACTGAATAACCTGATCTTGCTGCAGTCCTCTATGTTCCTTAGAAACCATGTAACCACCTTCATTAGCAGTAACTGCAGTAGCTCTGTCATTGAAGGTATTACCTCTTCACTTTCTATAAAGATTGAAAACCACAGATGCCAACAGAGGTTCTTGAGAAACCTATTTCTAACCTCTGATGATGAGCGACTGTACTTGTTTTAACCTCCTCACCACAAGCAAATTCTAGAGTGTAAAAGCTTCCAAAGCTCTAGGAAGTGCTCTCATTTTTTTTTAATCCCAAAAAACACCTTAGACAACTTTTTTTTTTTTTTCCTTTCACTGAAAAGGGGCAAGTTGAGTTTAGGAGCACCACTGCATCAATCTGCTCTATACCTTATACCCACTCTAACTCAGCCATGAGCCTCTTCCCTCCCTTTCTCCCAGGAAACTTGGTGATCACCAAAATATCCTCTTGGCTGCAGATGAGGATTAGGAACAGGGCTTTATTCATCTTTCATTTTAAAAGACCTTAAGACCACTGGAAAAACAACTTCAGAGCTTGAAGTATTTATTAATAGCTCAATCACCTCATGGCTAGGCTCCTATATTCACACCTTGCCCTTGGTTTGAGGAGATGCTGCTGCTGTCCCAGAATGGTCAACTCCATCCAAACCCAGTTAGGACAAGCAGTGAGTGCCCTCCCCTGGTAACGCTGGCACCTGGCAAAAGCTGCCACCTGAATCTCAGCAGTGAAGAGCAGAAAAATGCTTTTGTGTTACATGCTTTACTAAGTCAAACTTCCCACTAGATGGTCATCAAAGCAACCCAGTGCTGTGCCTGGTGGGACTCTTGCTTCCAGTGTCAAGTGGCAGAAACTCACTTAACTGATGACATCAACCCTTCATGAGCTCAACATCACCAGCTATAAATAATGTGTCAGTAAAACCAAGAATGGTGCCCTGGAAAGAGACACCAGCACATGGTGATCCCTCCTCAGGGTGTAAAATGGCAGATGAAACCAAGGTGCACTCCCACCCCAACACAACAGCTCATCTTGTTTCAAGCTCCAAAAAGGCAGAGAGGCTTTAAGCCTCCCAGCCCAGCTGAAATGGCCAAGGTGAGCCTGCCCTGGGTAGCAAGGGCTGCCGCAGCAGCTCAGGATGCTGCTCCAGAGAAGCAGGACTCCAGGGAAGATAAGAAGGGACCACGCCTGAGCTCCTTCCTCCACTCCTCCTCCTCTGCCCAGAGGCTGAGAGCAAGTTTTGTAAACCACTGCTCCCAGACATGCAACCACAGCAGATCAGGCAGATGTTTATATGTATTTACACATTCTGTTTACAGAAGTCTCTGGAATTAATCAGATAAATCATCCCATGTGTCCGCAGGGGGCCAGGGCAGAGGAGAAAACACTGTCTGCTTTGTGATTGCTCCATGGAAAACCATGACTGTCATGAGCAAGAAATCATTCAAATCCCAAAAGGTACGACTGCCTAGGGGGATGCCCCCGATATCAGCACCAAACCAGCAAGTTACTGTATCACTGCATGAACAGTCATCATGAAGAGAACTTGTCCTGGGTAACCTGGTCTGAATTCAACATCGATCCTGCTCCAAGAAGGATTCTGGACTAGAGGTTCTGAGGCCCCTTCCAAACTCAGTTCTTCTATGAACAGAAACAGAATGGGATTCAGACCCAGGCTGTAGACAAACAAACTCAGAATATACACTACGAACCTCCCATGATAGTCAGTGGCACCCAGATCAAAGCAGGCAGGAGACTTTAGAGATCCACCACACTAAGGTGGACATCGACTGTCAACAGTGACACCCAAGCTCCACATGGACATCCGCCACTGGGAGGGTTTTCTTTAGGGAAGCCACTAAGAGATCATAAGCCTTTCTAAGGAAACGTGAAAGCCAGAGGGGGAAAAAAAAAATAACCAGAAGTGTTGTGTGCAGGAGAGGTGTATTTTCTAAAATAAGAACATTTTCAAACAATTTTGAAGGACTAAAAGATTGAAATAATTTTCCTCCATCTGCACAAAGCAGGAGCAGAAAACCACCCTGCTCTGTACCAATATCACAGGGCAGGCAGTACACAGCATCCTAATTCTGTCTGAATTACTTCAATGAATCCACAGCCAGCAAAATGTTTGGTGACAACAGAAGTACCTACCAGCCACACATGACACTGCACCCCACCAGCAATGGCAAGGGAACTCAGCATTAAGTGTATTAAAGGCTGTATTAATAGAGCCAAAGGGAAGACACTTCTGTTTCATAGCAATCTCCAAGGTTTTGAAGTTTGTTTCTGCTCTTTTTTTGGGACAGAAACAAAATGTCCCTGACATTTTTCAGGAACAAATTTGTAATGAGTTGTAAGAGTTGGAGATCAGCACCTCGCTCCTTCCAGGGGCATCATTCCACGAGTAGGCTGGGTAGAGGTATAAAACATTTCTCACTCCATAAAAATAATTTTGCATCTTCCCTATCAGTTCAGAACTTGAAACCCTATCCCTGCAACCCAGGCTTGTGCTTTAAAAACATAAATACATGAAAAAGCTATCAAGTTACAGTGTCCAGACCAACCTCCTCTCTTCCTAAAGCTTTAGAGCCAGAAGCATTCCTGGTGATACACTGCCCTAAATAAGAATGCTTATTTTGGCAAAACTTCATTCAGCTGAGAGTGCTCTGCTCAAGAGGTTAGGAAGGAAGCACCTAGCTGAGACCCACCAGTTGAAAAACAAAAGAATCCACTTCAGAGCAAAGAGTGCTGCAAAGGAGGCTGCATACACCACCTCCAGAGGAATTAAGAAATATTCACCCAAAGCCCATGCCACCACAGCAGACAGCACCACCAAAAGGCAGCTCCTCCTGCCACAAGCCCACATGGACCAGCACAAGTGCATCGCTCTGTGGCAGCTTCACCAGCAGAGTTCCCAACACATGGATTTGGGCTTTTCTTCCCCAAAGCAGAGCTGCCTGCCAGTCCCGGCTCTCAAGATATCATGACCTGCTCCTTGCCCACACAGACCAAGTGGATCAGAAAGGTAAAGGCCATTTTGATGTTGCATCACTAGACAGTCCTAAAGGCATCCCATGGTCCCCCTCCTGCTAAAACTCACAGCCAGAGCAACCTGTAGCAATGGAAAAGCTCCCACCTCCAAAGGTTCTCGCATGCTCAGGGATGTTTCCAGTTTTCTGCCAGATCCATGGAAGGAAAAAGAAGAGTACTATGGATGATCTGTGAAAAGGACCAGTCAGGAATCGCCACCTCAGCTTCCCCCAAGTCCCAGCAGGATTCCTGGCTCCTCAGATCACAGGAAACACCACCACATTCACCAAGACAGCAGCACAGCTCTGCTGCCGAGCACAGACCCCACACAGGGTCTCCTGCCTGTCCTCCTGGCACCAAACATCAGTCCCCCTTCTCTGCAGGTCAGGTAAATCCAGGTGATAACACGGGTTGGATTCCTGCCTCCACACCACACCCAACACATCTGTCCCTTTAATCATCTACTTCTCCATCAGACATTAAACTTCAGAGCAGCTACAGGCAATGACACTGTAGGTCAACTCCCACTATACATACACAGAAGACTTTATAACTTCGTAATTATGTAAATTTTGAAACCTTTTAATTCACTTCAACGGCAGCAACAATCAGCAGCTTGCAATTCCCACCTCTGCAAACCCTCATTTCAGGAGTCTGTGCTGCACTTAGAATTTGAACAGTTAGAAAAATAGGAGAAGGAAATAAATACTGGGTTTGGTGGCACTTTAGTTCTAAGAAGTAGGACAAATATTTGAAAGCCAGGCTGAGTAAACAGGAAAGCTGCAGACCCCAGAAACAATAGGATCAGCCAGGTTCCTTTTCTGAGTTTTACCACTAATTGTTTCCCTATGCTTTTGGCAACAATTTTAATGCCTGTGTGCTTAAGAAATCCTCTGGAAAAGCATATTAGCTTCCAACAAGTGTGCTGGATCATCACGGGGCACCCGGGCTGGAGAGCAGACCCTTGGAACACCTACCCTGCAAGCTTCTGAGGGCTGTGATAAACCTGGAAAGGACTGTTCCAGCTCACAGGGCCAGCACTTCTGGTGTCACTATGGATAAAGTGAACCTAGCTGGGATTTGAGTGCTTTTTGCTCAGGTGCATATCCTGGAGCCAGCAGCAGTCAAAAGATGACACCTTGGGAAAGCCCAGGAATAGGTAAAGCGTATCAGGGACTTCTTCCAACACAGAGCCATGCAGGCACCAAACCAGAGATGGTGGTTTTCCAGTCACCATCCACTTGGAGCATGGACCAGCCTTGAGGTTTCATGTTGGTCCAGTACCATTTCTACCCTTTTCACCCAAGTACCCTTGAAAAGATCTCGTGCTTGAGCATCCCAGGTCACTTGTGGACAGGCCATGGGTCACCTCCAACACGTCCCAGCTGGAAGCCAGTCACCGGGTGTCCTGTATTGCCTCTGCCTGAAGGGCAGATAATCTACAGACCTAGTGGTTCCCTGGGTTCAACAACCCCTCTAAGTCAGCAGCATAGGGGAAAAAAATTAAAAAGTAATGTTATTTGCTGGGGTTTAAATGCAAGATTATTACATGCAAAAAGCTGGAAAGAAATATGGAAAACCCCTGGATCTCTTTCACGTATTTTCATTGCCTTCTACACTTTCACACCCCACACAGTTGTGCTTCTATCACACACCAAAAGTAAAGAACAATTATGTGGAGATTCCCAAGCTGGTACAAAGTCACAAAGCTACAGGAAGCAGCTCTGGAATACAGGGCTTGGGCAAAACACAACGAGAAACCACAAACAGGAATGGGAGCCTAGCACACAAGAGGCAAGACAAACATAACACTGAAAACCAAGTGGCTGCAACAGCTCAACGACTTTAAATCTCAATTTCTTCCATGACAGTGGGAAAGTCAGGGAACACAAATGCAGTGGAAAAAAAGATGAAAAAAAATTAAAAAGAATGAAACCAAGAACCTCTTTCTCCCACCAGCTAAGGAGCTAAAGCTTTCTGTACCAACCCGACAAGAAAGTTCCCAGGGAAAAAGCAAACTGCCAGCTATATTCCCAAATTTAGCACAGAAATATTGTGACCTATGACAGCAAATATTTCATAACTTACAACCACAAGGATAAATAGAAGCTTTAAAAAAAGGCTTACAGAAGCACGCTACTCATCTGAACTCCAAAGAAGCCTTAGAACATAACAGCATTTCCTCATTAAAATATAAAAAGAAATCTTTAGCCTTCATTAATTTTTAAAAGGAAGTTGAAAGCTACTACAGTTCTTCAACTAAAAACCTCCAGATATATTAAAATCATCTTACAAGTAATTTCTGAGGATGGAAAGTACAGGTGTGCCCTTGATTTAGCTGTGTCCCACGTGAAGTCAGGAAGCAGCACTTCCCACCAGCTCCAGCCCCAGCACTGCCATGCACCAACCCACACCCAAGAAAGGAATCAACTTTCACACATTCGGAATAAAGGCACAACCATTAAGTGATATGAAGTAACCCAGTTCTTTTCATGAAGTTTTTTAACATGAAGTTTTTAAGATCTCTTTATATTCCTACGAGCACCCTTTGCACAAGTCACTAAGCCACGTGGAAAGGGGCATCCTCCTGATGACGTATGGTCTGGTTTTGGGATCGTTCCGAGTCTGGGTGGGGAAGCACCATTAATTGCTCCTTATCAAAATACACATTCCCCTGCTGAGCTGGAACTTGGAAGACAAGATGTTCCTATTAAAACAGGGGGAATCCTCATCATGTGAAGAGGCAAAAAAAAGAAATCTGTACAGTACAACAGAAGGAAGGAGGCGGGGGGAAAAAAAATCACTGTGTTGTGAAAAACTGAACTTCAGAAAATCTCCCTTTACTCTTACCATTTTAGGAAAGAAAAAAAACCAAGTCAAAAATGCCACTCCACAGCTTGTTACCTTTCCCTTACATTTGTCCTATGCCCCAGTTTCCCACAGAACTGCAATTCCATACATGTTATGGATGACTTTCACAGCTGCACAAGAGACAGATGGATACAGGATAATACCTGGCAGGCTCGAGATAAGCCCATGTGTCTGCTCACACCATCAGACATGGCTCAATAAAAGTTGTGTGGTCACTGCTAGACTTCCACAATGACAAAATGCAGACACCAACAGCTGATCGCTGCTATAAAGAAACCAGCCTGAGACAGGAGGCCGAGGAAATTGTTCTCCGTCATTCCATGCACTATTTACATCTAGAATCTCATCTCCGCAAACACCATGGCCAGAGATGCTCACGGTTTAGCTCTATGTTTGGGGATACAACTTCATAGTTAAAGAATCCCACCAAATAAAGGTCCTGCCTGCCTTTACCTCCTCATCTGACAAGCCCGGCTTTGGTTTGGGGCAAGCTCAGCAAAGTTAGGGCTCCTGAAAACAAGTAATTTGGGGTTTACAGCAGTTACAGCTACTGGGGAGAGGGAAATTGCAGAAAGTTATGTATTTTCTGCATGGTGCAGATTGTCATTGTTTCCTCTGTATCATTACTTGTGCATAATTCCCTAGTATATATAATACTATTAATATATTGTATATCATGTATTATTATATATATTATTATACATATATTGCTTGCCTTCATAGCAATGTGATAAGGCAAAACTCCAAGTGTTCAGAAATCCCAGACTAACTCTATTACTTACAATAATCACAAGACCTAGTGAATGGCAACACACTAAAAACCCAATTTATCAAAAAGACAGGCTCTTAGCTCAGAAAAGCAGCTCCTCAGTACAGGGTCAAGAGGACATCAGTGAGCACAACTCCTTCCAAAACCTGGTGATTCTTAAAATACAAGACATGCTTCAGCTTCCAGAGAAACTGTCAACACCAACACAATGGCCCTGCCTCGAGCGGTCTATTTTTAACATTTTCCATCCATGCAAAGGACAACTATTTAATAAACCTAAAGGAAGCATAACAAAAAGAGCTGAACAGAACTTCTGTCAGGGCCAGCACGATTAACACGAGCACAAGCCATACCCATAGCCCAAAAGCAGCGTAGGGATTACTGAATTACAAACGTGTACTGGCCTCAGAGAGAGCAGAGATGCCAAAAACTGCCCCATAACCTGGGGACACAACTGCACAAGACGGAGTTGAATTTGATGCAAAAGTCAATGCATGAAATGCTCATGTGTGGGGGGAAAGTGTCTTGTGCTTTGGCTGCCACAGAGAAGAAGTGCTACAAAGGATAAAGCTGACCTTAAATAGCTCATTATTTATTGGCTGCATATGATCCCCTTAATTTTTCTTAGGATGCCAAGGATCACATTGTAAATCTAAGCACTCAGAAAGACTTAACCCCTCCCGGCCTATGTACATGTGTGCACACTATCTTTAGCCAACAAGCCCTTGCTTGCCTTGCTGGCAGGATTCAGCTTGTGCTCGGGCTGGAGACACCCTGCTCTGAAACAGTCCCAAACTCCTTGAGCTGGAAGGAAACTATGCATTCAGCCTCAAAAATAAAGTGACCCAGAGGTTCTTCAGTCTCTCCCAGCAGGAAGGAAGGGCTAAGCACTCCAAAAGCCCCAGCAGGACTCTGCAGCTTATGTACCCCAGTGACTTCACGCTGCTTTTGAGACTAAGCCCACTCTGGACAACTTTCAAGTGTTATCTGGGGAGGAGGGAGCTGCCTGTTCACCACCTTTCCCCCAGCTGGGGGAGTGGGAAGGACAAAGCTGCACTGCAACACTGTGCCTGCTCTTGCAAAGGAGCTTTCCTTGATCTGACAGAAGAATATCTGTCTCCATGCTCTGCTTCCAAGCCGGAATAAACCAGAAATTACCCCTGTCCACACTGTGCGAGCACCCCCACAACCTGAACACCCCACCAGTGACCCCAGTACCTCTTCCCAGCACATCAGAGGCAGCTCCAGGCCAGCAGATGGGCTGGATCCTTTCCGCAGGAGTCAGATGGGCTTGATCCTCCCAGCAAGAGTCGCCCGGGCAGGAACTGCTGCATACCCATGCAAAAATGCATCGCTCTAGGGGTTTTCTTGCTCATCTTTATCTCTGTGTGGGCAGGACACATACTGAGGGGAAACCTCACTAAGAAAAGCCCTCAGGTATGCTAAACTCGTTTTCCATTTCTTCAGGCACCGGCACATTAAGCGAGTGGGTGAAAGTTGCCTTAAAAAAAACAACCCTCTCCTTGGGACTAATGAATTTGCAGGATCAAAGAACACTTTTTTTTGTCCCCAAAAACGGAAGGCATGACCATTTTTATACCTATAATCTGCAAAGATTTATCAGCACTCATTGGTTGGCTCTGTTTGCTGGAAAAGCAGCTCCGCAGCTCTGCACAGGTGACAGATGACTTGCAGGAAAAACTCCTCCTAAGAAGACACACTTGCCAACTTTTGCAAAAAAGCTTCCTGAGAGATGAAAAGCAATGCTGACGTTACAGCAAGAGCTGTTCTAGTAATTAACCCAAATCACTTCAGCCCCTTTCTCTCCTTATATTTAACTCTTAGATATGAAATGAGTATCAGCAGCACACAAGTCCTTCATGGACTCTATCTAATCCATCACCACGGGAACTCCAAGCTCATAAACAGAAAAGTAAGTCATCATGGTGTTATTAAATCTAAAATGAGTAAGCCTATAAATTTAAATTGCACTGGGATGTACCACCTCCATCTCCAGCATCGTTTATGAAAAAATATTTAGTTTCACACTGATTATTTTTTTTTAATAATTCTTTCTCATTAAAAGCTTTAAAAAGACAAACAAGTGGACTGTTTATCAAGTGATTTTTCCACTCTAGATCAATCTGTTGCCCTTGAATCTGTCTCCAGGATAGTTAAGCAGCTGCACAAATATCACTTTGCCCACTTATTTTAGTGAGCTATTAATTTAAAAAAAATCTCATTATTACTGCTTATGCAAAGTCAGCTAAAACAAGCTAGGACAGCTGAATCTCCAATAAAGAGGTTTTTCAGGAAGCAAAACCCCACAAGAATTCAGTTTTTTAACTTAAATACAGACATGAATGTCTTCTCTAATCAAACCCTCCCCCAGAAATGCTCTCTGATCTCTCTCCCAACCTTTTTCTCTGTTTTTTTGCTTCAGCTAATGAGCCGCAAGGCACAAAACTGGAAATTTCAAATTGCTCATTTCCTTCCTTGTACAGAAGTTGAGCTTTCAAAGCTCACAGTAGTAGCTTCCCATGATCCAAAGTCCCCACTTTTGAGTTCATCTTGGAATCACAGAATACTAGAATGGTCTGGTTGGAAGGGACCTTAAAAGACCATCTTGTACCACCCCCTGCCATGGGCAGGGACACCTTCCACTATTCCAGGCTGTTCCAAGCCCTGTCCGGCCTGGCCTTGGACAATTCCAGGGATCCAGGGGCAGCCACAGCTTCCATGGGCAGCCTCGGCCAGGGCCTGCCCACCCTCACAGAGAGGAATTTCTTCCTAAACTATCACAAGGGTCCTTCTAAAAGAAGTTCTAGGGTGTTTTCAAAATTGGCTACACCCGGTGTAAGCCTGTCCCCCATCCCTGAGCTGTGCCTCCCTGGTGCCTTCTTCCCACCAGCCAGAACTTTCGTGGCCCCAGGCACACCCCGGGATCACCGAGGCCACCAAAAGGTTATCTCCCCATCAAATTAACTGCTGGGACTTAATCAAACAAGCTGATCCGAGCATCCACGGACTGCGTGATTCCTTGCCCGCAGGAGGGCAGGGCTAAGAGATGGCAAAGTACCTTGAGAGACCGTGAAGCCACACCTTCATTCCTTGCCTGCCAGATTTTAAGCACCCCACTGAGCCCCAGGACAGCTATTCTGCAAGGGCAGGCTCAATTCACGCACACAAAATGCTTCTGCCTTGTACTCTGTTGTCACAGCAACTGAACACAAAGGTTGACTGTCAGCATGAAAGCCTTGGGGTGGTGGAAGAGGAAACAGGGGAAGCAGCAGATGTGCAGGATAAAAACTGTGTGGAGGTACAGTACAGAGATACATGGCAAGTATTGGAGCAGATCCTGACAGCAAGCCCAAGCTTCCTACAGCTCATTCTTACGGCTTATACTTTCTTCTGGAGCATTATAGGATGGATCAGGTTGAAAGGGACCTTTAAAGGTCACCATTCCAACCTCCTGCAATGAACAGGGACACCTTCCACTAGATCAGGCTGCTCCAAGCCCCATCCAACCTGGCCTTGGACACTTCCAGGGATGGGGCAGCCACAGTTCCTCAGGGCAACCTGTGCCAGGGCCTGCCCACCCTCACTGTAAAAAAACATTTCTTCCTTATATTTAGTTGTAATCTACCCTCCCTTAGTTTCAAGCATCACCCCTTGTACTATTGCTACAGGCTCTGCTAAAAAGTCTGTCCCCACTTTTTTCAACCCCTTAAGTATCAAAATGGAGAAGTTTAACGATGATTTGATTGTTTTACCTTGGCAACATACTTCAAAGAAACACTGGCGTGTGCCCTTTAAGCACTGTAGATAGACGATGCTCCAGGAATGCCTTACCAATTATTTATTAATCCCTTTTTAATCACCAATTCAGAATGACCGGTTATCTTTTCCAACAGGCTAAGAATCTTCCCCTTCAAAATCTTAAAACTTGCCTTTCTCAAGGATGCAAAAAAAGCACACAGACCTAAGAGTTACAAGCTCTTAACTACAAATGCCTTTTCAGACTTCAAAGCAAGCCTCTGCTACTGGAACATAATTAATTAACTTTATGACAGAAGGAGTATGTTGTTCCACTCTGCAACACCATCATCACTTGTCCTGGATGCTCTTTATTCTCCGCAGGAAGATACAAGAATAAAGAAGTGGTTTCAGCAACTACCTCAGGAAGCAGGACAGGCAGAAAGCCAGCATGGAATTTTTTATTTCTTTCTTTTTGAGTCTGTCCTTATTTTACACCTGACAAGACACCCTGCAGTACCACTGAAGCAACAGCCACTTCTTTGCCAAGAAAGGCATCATGTAACTTGATGAACTGCTACACAAACACCTTTCAGAGGCTCCATGCCCACTTTCCAGCCAAGACCTTTTACAATCCATTACCTTTCCTGCAGAGTTACCTCTGCTGAAAGTCAGCTTTAGAACATCAACAGCAGAAAAGCAAAAGCTCTTGGATTTCAACTCTATGTTTTAAGATAAGCTTCCCTTGAGCAGCCAGCACAGGTACCTGAACAAAGCAAGACCACAGCCTGCTAGGGAAACATACACTCCAGTTCTCCACTCGCATTTTGGACTATTCCCAGGAAATTTCTTAAGCAAGCCTGGACACGTGTCACTCCTCAGCGAGGGCAACCGAGAACGCTTTCCCCTGTTAGGCTCATCACGCACGGAGAGCTGAGACAGGAGCTGAGCATTCCTCACTTTCACATCCTCCACGAGTGCAATGGCAACACCAGCCCAATTTCCTGAGGTTTCTTCCCGCCGCGCTCCTGTGGGTTCCCCCCAGCCAGGAGCAGCTTCCAGCTCCTGGGGATGCTGAACCCCGGGGATGTCCCCAAGCAGCTGTGTGTTTGCAGGAAGAACAAAAGCCAGCGGGGCTGCCAGCACTGCTGTGAATTTCAAAGCCTCATGCGATTTAGCCAGGCACAGTTCAAACTTTTCTGGTACACAGCACTATTGACACAGATTAACAATTCCAAACTCTTATCCCTTTGGCTGAACCACCTCTCTTCCCACAACCCCTCTCTGTACCCTGTATAAGCATTCAATACCACTCTCCTCGATGGGATCACCCTTTCAAAACACGTCTCATTCCCTCCCACTGTTTTCAAGTTAACGTCGACTTTTTATGGGTGATAGCAATAGAGAAAAATCAGGATTTGTGGGACAGAAAGGCCGGGACACAGGGTCCCTCCCACCCACCAGAGCAGCATGTTAATGTTCTACCACGCAGCTCACAAAAGAACGTGGCACAGCCCTGAAGCTGCAAAACAGACCGAGTGGGTGACATGAAAAAGGTGATAAATTCACAGACAAATTAACGAGGAGACATATTCAGCACGAGATTTCACAACACAATGAACTGAGATTCCTATGAACATTTTCAACCTCCTTCATGTAGTAACTAGTGACACTGCCAGTGTCAGCAGCCCAGACCACAGCACTGCTGTAACTTCACATCCAAATCCTCAGTTAATTAACCATTTATTTGGTCAATAAGTACAAGGAGACCAGAGCCAACTACTTCAAGTGCACCAGAAAACCAGCCCAGTGCCTTCCTTGACACAAGAGTTTTACAAGGGCTGTACCCAAAGCTCTCAACCTCTGCTGGTGACCACAGTGCTCATGAGCAGCCAGTGCCACAGCTGCACCACAGCTGCTCCAAGTGATTTTTGGACACCATGATGCTATGAATTATGAGTAAAACATGACTTGTCATCAAAAAAACATGTTACTGCCATGTTTTTGCTTGAACTTGCAGAGAATCAAAGCACAGAAAGGCAACAAAGCTGACCTTGGAAATCTTCTGATGTTCTTCCCCAGGGCAACCCATGTACTTGCAGAGCCACAGACAAATGCATTTTCCCAGAGACTTCTAGGAATTCCTGGATTCCAAATCAAAGATCTTTTAAGAATACCTCTTGGATTGTTTTTTTTATGAAATCGTGTGCTCTGCACTCAAATAAAGACTGATGGCAGTCTGCCAGGGAGCAAAGAGAACGAACCTGGGGTGCAGGAGGTGCCCCAAGTTCAGAATTCTCAGCTTTTCCAGCATGTTCCAAGAGGGTTACAGGCTTCTCCTGACACAGCTCCTACATTTCCAAAGGAACAGAAGCACAGGACAATCAGGGCCGGCTGTTGGGAGGGAGGGTGTGTGAAAGGGGTAGCACACCCACACGGATGTGTGCAGAGTCACTCTGCTTAGAAAGCACAAGAGCGGTGACTCGTGTAATGCCGGTAATTTAATCAGTTAACTCATGACTGCGTGGAGGGGACTGAAGAGCCATCCCAGTGCCGAGCAACCCTCCCAGTTCTGCCAGCAATCCCAGGAGAGTGGGACAGGGAGGGAACAGGCTGGGGAACACCACACAATGATGGTGGGATCTCGCTTTATTTAGGGTTCACTCTGGAAGCAGCACCGACCACTGTAGCAGCTGCCTCATCCCTTCAGCTCCAAATCTCTTTACTCCAAGCTCTTCTACATAACCCTGATGGGAATCAGCAGTGACAAACATTGGTTTTTCTGACAAAAAAATGGGTTCAACTCAGGAAAACCTGTAACTGCCCTTCGATGAGGGGTTTCCCCTCCACCCCAATCCCTAACATGGGCAAGAGGAAAAACTACTGGGCATTTAATGATTCTGAACTTGCATTGTACTTCTCAGTCTGACCAAAGTGAAACCACCAGCACCTTGTCTGTAGATATGCACAAAGCAAGTGTTAAAGGGCAGTGGCAATGCCAGCCAGGCAGGCTGAAGTGGCTGCTGGGACCAGAACTGCAGGGAGATCTCAGCTAAACAACCTCATCCTGGGGAGAGGGGAACCTTCCCAAACTGCACAGCCCAGGAACATTCTCAGTGCAAGGGAAACTGGAGCAGGAGGGAGGTGAAACCCAGGCAGGCTGCAACGAGCTTCAGAAAGGAGAAGGAAATGAAAAGAAAAGGAGAGAAGGGCCATTAAACACAAGCAAATCAAACAGGAGCTCTGTAAGCTTAGAATGACCACAGACTTAAGCAACAGGCTTCTTAACTAGGTAATTAAGTTGCTTCGGAGTTGAGAAATCCCTTATGCTATGTTACTCCAGCCAGGACAGCAGGACCCACAAGGCCCAGGAAGGCAGCCAGCAAAAGCAGAGGAAGCAGCAGCTGGAAGGGAAGCATCAGCTGCTGTAACACAATAAAAGTAGGTTTGCTGGGCCAAGCCCTGCACCGGGACAGTTGCAGCCAGGAGGGAGCAGAGGGAGACACGCTGCATCCTCGTGAATAAACCCAGTTTTTCAGAAGCTGGGAGGCAAGGGTAGCAGGCAGGGCAGCCTGTCCAGGGCTGCTCCCCAGGGACCATCCCTGCAAGCTGCCGGGAAGTAAATCCCATTGCAAAATCCCACCGGATGGGAGCATGCAAAGGACTGCAGATGAAAGGACTATAAATAATCATCATAATCAGAGTCAACCACAGAGGTCCCAGGACGAGAACATTTTCTTTGCATTCAGTCAAGCAGTCCCACTTAACACTGTGATACCAAGAAGCATCTGATGGTACTTTTTCCAGAAGGGATTTTTCATTCCACTACTCTCCGTTAAGAGATACTCCCAATGCAATCTGAGCCTTTCAAAGCATGTGGTTTATACTACACAACCTTCTAAGCACAGCATAAGAAAGCACCAAGAAAACAGCCCATTTATCCCTTCAAGAGGTTCAATGCACCAATCTCCTTAAAGGTTCCAAGACACACTGTCTTCTAATTCAAAGATTAGAAAGACTCACCTTCCTGAAACAAAATATACAGGCAAGGGAAATAACGTATTTATGAAAAGGCAAGAAAACAACCTGTTCAGCATCCCTGGTGTTTTCCCCCACCAAAATAAACCCAAACCAGCCCAAGTGCAACACACTGCACAAGCATTTGCTCACTGAGCTGGGAACAAGGTTTTTTTCTGATGCTGAGTAGGCTGAGCTATAAAGCAGACCTTGGAATAAAAAACAAAAAAAAAAAAAAAACAAAAACAACAAGAAGAAAACCAAACCAAACCAAAACAAACCTGCAAGATAAAAGCAGAGTGCTTAAAACTGGGCTGGTGCCAACTACAAACTCCACAGCACTCCTTCAGCCTTGGAGCACCCAAAAGAACAAGCTTTTTGGGCAACCCACTGGCAAGCCAAGGGCTACCACATGCAGCCAGCCACTGCCCACTTAAATACACATGTGCTGAAGAACCCCTACTACCAAGCAGGCTTTGATGCTGAGTAGGTTTTAGGGAGTTTGGGGTGTTTTTTTAAGAGGTGGTCTTTCCATCACAAAGAGTTAAGAGCAATGCAAGGGCCATCTTCCTCCTTTCAGCTTCAGGCCATCAGTAGGGGCCAAGTGCCACTCCTGAAGCCATTTAACAATTCTGCACCCTCATCTTCCCACAGGAGCATCTCAAGCCCCCAAGGATGAATTAGAGATGTACCTTGTCCTCCTGTAAAACACAGGACCCACTACAATGCCAAGCCAGATAAGCATTTCTCCAAAGTACACCAAAGTCTACAACAGAAACAGGAACATTACAGAAAGCTGAGCTTAGAACCCACAAAACCTGGGCCTGTGCAAGATCTCAATATATCATCTCTACAAACACCTTAAAAGTCTTCCCCTTCCCCTACAAAAACACCAAACCCCCAAATCAACTGCACAAATAAGCCCTCAAGCTCCCTGGAAATGTACCTCCCATGTACAAGATGGTACTGGCTTACGTACCAAAGAGGGGGGAAAAAATCCAATAATAGTTTTTGGATACTATTTCTAGAAGAGGAAATTTTGAAATTCTCCATTGCTGAACGCAGCTGTGTTGTGTCAGAACTGCAGGCATGATTACCACTGGAAACAGCCCTTTGATGACTATCACACAGGCATATCTAAAACAAGTAGAAGCATGGAAACAAAAAGTGCTTTGCCACCCAGTTTCAAAACAAAATGCTGAAGATCACTGGAATAATATATTAATGGGGTTGGTTGGGGTTTGGGGTTTTTGTTTTTTACAAAAGATCTCTCAAATAGGGCTGGACTGCTAGAAGAGAAAAGATTAAAGACTAAGGGTTTCTTTTAAATTTGAATAAAATTACCTTGCAATTTTATATCCTTTTACAGTTGATGAGTTTTCCAAGCTTCTACATGAGAAAAATTCCTAGAAATCATTAAGTTTTACCTCAAAAGTACCTAAAACCCCACCAAGGCTAACTAACAGCAGCTTGCACCTCCACTTGGCAGGTAACAAAATGCAGCTCCTCTCAGTATTCCTGGTCTTGTTTGACAATTGCACATGTCTACTAGCAGCATCTCTCTAATCTCACAATGCAGTCGCTTCATTAGAAGCTGTCCTCAAGCTCTCATCGATGCTGGTGTGACAGCCAACATCACCAGCACACTGCTAAAACCCAGTATTACTCAAGGAATACTATGGACAACAAGAGCAACCCTGAGTACCTCTCTTGGAAATGGCTAATCCTAATAATACAAAGAGTTTACAACACAGCTTGGGGATGTCACATCCTCAACACAAGCAGCCACACTCACACCTCATTTAAAGCCTATAAAGCTTGATTTGAGACACACAGGGCTACTCTGTACCTGGAGGGGGGGGGGGGGGAACTATATACTTCTTTTTATGGGGTGGGACAACAGACCCAGCAAGATTTCTGCAATTTACTGGGAGACTATGAAACTCAGGTTATTTTCTAATCAAAATACACCATGGTAGCCACCAGTAAGCAAGATCTCATGGTGCAGAGATGTGTAAAAGCAGGCTGATATGGTTCTTCCCAGACAGGAGCTCACATGGAGGGTGGAGGACCCTGGCTGAGCTTCCAAAAGTTATTACGGACCAGACATAGTCATGCAGCTTGCTCAGTTTAACACGCCAGAGCTGATATCCCACAGGTACAAGATAGAGGCTGACACTGATCCTGCAGGAAATCACTCAGCACGGCCTCACCAATGGTGGTAAATGATGAATTAAGGCCCCAGGACGCAAGCAGGAGGTCTCGGCCTGACAAAGGTTGTACAGTTAAGGACAACGTTCATGGCTGTTTTTAAGAACGATGGTGAACTTGAGGTCTGAGCTTTCCATCCCACCCATCTGCGCTGGAAATTCTTTTCTCTACATGTTGTTTGCAGAGCAATCATGTTTTTCATTTCCGTGGGAAGCAGCAGCCTAGGATTTTCACTTGCAGATTCAGAAGGGCCAGGAGAGCCTCACAAAGCCTCAGGCTACAAGAGAAATGCTACCTAATAAGCCACAAGTTTCCCAGCACGCTAACAATTCTGAGCAGCAAACAACAGTTTCCAAGGTTTAAACCTACCAAAGGAACTATCTGAGTGTGTGTGAAAACCAGCGACTAGTCCTTCTACCAACTGAAGGCAAGCACCACAAATAGCAGCTGGTTTTGCAGCAAAATACCACATGGTTTCAACTCTCTCCACCTCCCAAAACAAGTGCTCTGCCATGTATAGTACTTCCAAGGGCATCACACAGCGGCATCAGCATCCCAAGGCAGAGCAGGAGAAAACCTGGGAATTTAAAGGGTATCCAGGAAGCAGTAGAGCTTTAAAGACCCTTCATATAACTTGACTGAACAAATGCTGGCCATTAAAAGCCCTGATCTCTTCACTACTCATGTTGAAACCTGCAAAACCTAAATCAAGCCTTTTGGAGGCCAACTAAAATAGAGTCTCCCCCAGGGCTCCGCAAATACCACGGGCACAGAGCTGGCTGGCCCTTCCCAACCCAGGCTCCACACGCCTGTGAGGGCTTCCCGACACGCCCCGAAACACCAGCATTGGGGCTGGAAAAGCTCCCTCACCATCTCAATTACCATTTCTCCGAGTTTTTAAAGTGCAGCCACACCGAGCAGAGCTCCACGTGCGTACATCCCGCCTGTACCACAGTGGTTCCCTAAGGAAGGCAGCGAACCACAGCCTCATAAAGCTTTATGGGGATAACTGGCAAAGCAAAGGCATGGCCCTGAGGTATGCACCCCAGTGGCATAAACCATCCACTTGAATAAGGCACATTTTATAGCCCTCTCTTGTGGAAAGCAAAAAAAAAAAAAAAAAAAAAAGCTGGTTTTCCATACTAACTCAAAAAAAAGTCTCATCTGCTACAAAAAACAGGCAGGGCTGAGCACAAGAACTGGCACCTCGCCTGGGTTTCCTTGTAAATGCCTTCAAATGGCAGTCATGCCCCAAACCACGCTTCTCCGACAAAGTATATATAACCAGGCATCATCACTCTCCTCAAAACCAAATAAAGGACTGAGCGGGTAGAAAAGGGGGAGGTGAAGGAGATGGGCAGCCCATTTTCCAACAACCAATAGCTTTCACGAGTTTTTCTTTATTTTATACACACAAGACACCATCCAGCTCAGCAGCATGGGTTTTCCTAGGCTGCTCCACATTAGAGATTTCAGGAGCCAACACGCATTTAAGACAGGCAACCAGCAATTTCAACTCTCTCCTTGAAAGGCAGGCTAGCAGAGGGCTGCTTCCAAGACTGAACACCAGCTCCTCTTCCCAGGCAATGACAGAAGAGGTCAGAATTGGTCTTTTGTGCCTACCAGATAGTCCTGAACCCACAGCTGAGGCCACCAGCATCATCAGTCAAGCACATCTCCTGGGCACTGTCCCTGCTGACATGTAGCAGGCAGTCACCCACACTGGGAATGCCGGACTGGACTGCTCCTGGCTCACAGGCTGTTGATAAAAGCACAGCTGCTCTCAGTGGAGAAGGGGTCACCCCTCCACAGAACAGCCAGCAGTGTGCTGAGGACGCTGCCTCTTTGTCCGAGGAACAAAACACTGGGATCATGAAAGCTGAAATCAAGCAGATCCGGACAGAGGGTAAAAGTGGTGGGGAAAAATGAGAGGTGGCTCCAGCGGGGCCAGTTGGGAAGGGGATGCAAAGGCACACACAGAAGTGGATAAAAGAGGTGTACAAACAGTAGAAACAGAAAGCACACAGAAATTAGAGCTGCAGAAAGAAAAAGTGAGAAGCTGCTCCGGAAAGTGGTACAGCATCTGAAAAAGTGTAAACCTTGGTCCACCAAAAATACTCCATGCACCTCCACGCTGTTTCTTTTCCCCTTCTTTCCAGTGTTCAAAGGAGCACCTTTAACATCTGCCTTTGTTTGGTGCATTAGGGGCCTAAACAGCAAGGCAAAGCTCAAACAGATGCACACAAAGTGCTGGGGAGATGCCAGAACTACCCCAATGTTCCCAAGACAGGTGAACAGCACAGACTGTAAAAATAACGTGACGTCCTGGCTTCCAAAAAAAAAAAAAAAAAGGCAGACAACTAACTATATACTGTAATGCCTTGGCTTCCATCTTCTATTTAAAAGCTAGCACTGCTGCCCCAAAGACCCTTATTTCAGGAATATATGGGAATACGGCAGGAAGGCAGTGTGGGAGGCAAAAAAAAGGACTGGTTGGGTCAAGTCTAAATCAGAAACAATTCAGCTAGAGGAACTGGAAAATGGGGTAACTCAAGGAATACTGTTAAGACAAGTGGAAGAAGAAAGGACAGGGGGAAGCAGTGCTACCCCCTCCCGTTGTCAACTAACCCAGTTATCGAGATACCGCCCTGCAAACAGATTCAGCTCCCCCGTCTCCTGATCTACAGTGGCGAACTCATGTCTCCAGGCCTCTCAGGGGAGGACTCTTACTTAGGGGGTCTTAATATCCTCTAGTACAAAGAGAAACAGCTTTTATAACTCCAGATGTTCCTGGTGCAGAGAGTAGTAATGACCCCAATTCCCCTCTCCACAGGGAGCACCCTAATTTCTGGGCACAGATCTCCTTTCCAAGCAACTCCCAGGATCTGAGCCTTTCACTCAGTAGTAGTGATCTTTGTTGTATTTTTCAATATTGGGCTATTTGCTGGCATCCAGTCCCAAAACTAAAGGTTTTTGAATCTCCTCACAACTCCCAGTTTAAAACAAGGTTAAAGAAACCCACATTCACATGTTGGCAACAGCCCTGCAGTTCTTATTGACCTCTTGCAGGCTCCTCTGAAATGTTAGGACTGTTCTACACGGACAGAACATCTCTGGGTGTTAATCAAGACATCTCAAACTGCCAAAAAACTCAGCACAGGGCAGTGTGTGCATGCTGACAGGCTGGAGCTGATGCTGCTGGTCCCGAGCGGGTGCAAAGCAGCACTAACCACTCAGGACACCAGTGCTTTTAGAAATGAAGGCAAATTGCAGCATCAAACAAGGATACGGGTCTGAGCACAGAGCTTAATCCTCGAAGACCAGGCAGAACTAACTGCATAAAAGGGCTTTGTGTCTCAGAATATGTTTACGTCCTACTGAGTACGTAAATACTTGTCAAGCTCTTTGCCTCCTTTTCTTAGTGATGTCAATAATTAAGTGCCCCACAGACCGTGGTGCCCGCGGGCACTCAGAATCCAAACGCAGCACCCAACAGCTCATGCAAAGAAAGATGGTTTGACCTCACAGAAGTAGAGCAGAGCAACGCTACAAAAGAGTTTGGGGAACTCCAGACTAAAATTGCACTTTCAGTACACACCAGATCTTCAACTTGGCATGAACTCAGCAACACATACAGAGTTGTACAGGAGTATTTACTGCTCGCAAAGCACGTGCACAGAGGGCTTAATCCTCTACTGTTGGTCCTCATAAAACGAACTCCTGCCACCACCACCATGCCCACAACAAGCTTCTGGTTCTTAACACTATAAACCTCCCAACACAAAAATCTAACTGGAAAAAAAACAGATTAAAATAGATTAAAAAAATCCCCCTCAAATACCTGAAAGTCAGCCAGGCAGCTTTTGCTTAGAAGTTGTACTCTAGCTGAAAAACATGGCAGAGCAAATTCAGAAAGCTACAAGAGCCTGCAAACAAACCCAGAACCCAAGGGAACATGTTGCAATGCTATGATATTTCAAAGATGTGGTTGTTTTCATCAAAGAAATGAGCATATTTCTTCAAAGCCCAGGACAAAGCACACTGTTTGCTCTGGTACATTGGGAAAATATTTTTTCAAAGAACATCCATACACATACAGGTGCACAAAAGACAGCAGCAATATAGATACACCTATAAAGTTTTGTCTTGGTAATGAGAATTATGATTTCTATTAAAAAATAAACTGAGATCAAGTCTTAGCTTACCACTTTTCAGAAGTCCTGAAGAAAAAATTCCCAATGTACAAAGAAACAAAGAAAAGAAGACAGTAAGGCTTTAATAACTACCTCCCTTTATCTGATCAACAAGACATATTTACACGGTGTATTTATTCTGAAGCTCCTAACATAAAGAAACACTTTAGGGCAGTGAGGCAGTTCAGGCTACTAGGGAACATCGATGTGGTCACCAGGTGACCCCAGGTACAGGAATCAATGTCATCATTTCCATCTCACCAGGGCAGGTGGGAGCTTTCACACAATCTGTCCTGTGGTTGCGAAACCCAAGATGGAGCTCCCCAAGCCCTAACCTAACTTTTTTCCCCTCTGAATTATTCTGTCATCGATGCTAAACTTAAGACTCAACAGCTGCTCTTGATTAGAAGCTGTGAATGGCTGCAGTGGGGCTTTAATTTTTACTTGATTTAACATGAGGATATAAGCTGTGGTTTCAACTTTCCATTAGCTGGCTCATCTTCTAGTTCTAAACAATTACCCTTCCTCCATGTCACAACAGCTTGAATAACTGAATGAAGAGAAGAAAAGCTTGTCCACAAACCAAGACAAAGGCTACAATACTTTATCCCAAAGGAATCTCTGTGAAGGTAAATTAATCACAAAATTCACCTTCCTTTTTTGCCTCCCTGTGATGGGTTCCACAACAATGCTGACTGCTGACACACCTAACCCACCCAGCAATTAAAGGAAAACACCGCCCCGGGGATAAGAGGAGAGAGAGCAGATGTGCCCTTGCACACACACGATTTTCCACAGTGCCTACCACTTTTCAAACCAACACCTCCAACCTGGACCTGTTGTCTGGATAACTCCAGAATCCAAGCCTGGCCTTGGAAGTGCTGCGTTACGGGTTGACCTTGATGATCTTAAAGGTATTTTCATACAACCCTGGAATGGCCTGGGTCGGCAGGAACCTTAAAGCTCATCCAGTTCCATCCCCCTGCCATGGGCAGGGACACCTTCCACTAGACCAGGTGGCTCCAAGCCCCGTCCAACCTGGCCTTGGACACTTTCAGGGATGGGGCAGCCACAGCTTCTCTGGGCAACCTGTGCCAGGGCCTCACCACTCTCACAAGGAAGAATTTCTACTGAATACTACTCCAGCCTAAACAGCTTGATGATTCCTGGTGCATGGGGCAGCACATGGTCACTGTGAGCACACCACTGCCAACTGCAGCGCAGGCTCCTCCTCTCACAAACCAAGAGCACATCCAATACAGACTGCAACAGAGCATTCCCTGCAATATTCATCGAAGAATGCTGAAAATAAACTCTACCTAGCAGGGTTGGACAGCTGTGAGTACACCATCAGCCGAGGGGTGAAGAGCCAGTGCAAGGCCAGACCCTCAGCTTAGGGCGCTCCTGACACAGCTGGAGGGTGAAGGACGCATTGACTTAGACCAGCTGAACACACAGCTGGGGACCTGTGGAGTGGGATCCACTTACCCACCACACCCTGTACCACCCCGTGGCCTGGTCACCGACCCTCCCCAGCAAAGCCCTGGCGGTGCCCCACGAGTGGGCAGCCACTCAGCACAGCATCACAGAATGGGTCAGGCTGGAAGGGACCGCAGTGGCTCACCTGGTCCCACCTCCCTGCTCAAGCAGGGCCATCCCAGAGCACATGGCACAGGATTGACGGTGTCCAGGCAGTTCTGGAATATCCCCAGTGAGGGAGACTCCACACTCTCTCTGGTCTCTGTTCCAGTGCTCGGTCACTGCACAGCAGAGAAATTGCTGCTCCTGTCCAGGTGGAACTTGCTGGGTATCAGTCCCTGCCCGTCCCTCTTGTGCCATTGCTGGGCCCCCCCAAGCAGAGCCTGGGCCATGCTCTGACACACTCCCTTCGGACACCAACACATTAATGATATCCCCTCTGGAGACCGAACAGGCCCAGCACCTTCAGCCTCCCTTCACCATCCTCACGGCCACAGCTACACCTCCGGCAGCACCTCGCTGCCCCTGCTGCCCCGAGGGGCGCAGGACCGGACACAGCACTCCCGACAGACACAGCACGAGGGCAGGACCCCCTCCCTGACCCGCAGGCCCTGCTCTCCCCGGTGCCCCCACCCCAGGGTCCCACTGCCCACCAGGCCGCCCAGCTCCCCCTCGGCCACCGCAGCCCGCACCCACCGCAGCGCGCCCCCTTACCCAGGTGCAGGGTGAGGTTGACGGCCGTGGGGTGCTGCACTCCGGCCAGCATCGTGCGGCTCTGCCACCAGGTCGCGTCGGCGGGGCTGTTGTAGTCGGTGAGGAAGGCGGCGCCGTGGCTCAGGTGCGGCTGGGCGGCGTCGCACAGGTGGCAGGACTGCGTGACTCCGGTGACCCCGGTCTGCACGCAGTACTCCTCGGCCGGCGCCCCGCACGTGTGCGTGGCCAGCACCGTGGCGTTGAACGCCGCGTTCACGAACTCGGGCATGCAGCGCTGCGCCCGCCCGCTCCGCTCCTCCGAGCACTCGTCCATGGCGCCGCCGCTCGGCGCGGGCACCCACAGCCACAGCACCCACAGCCCCCACAGCGCCCGGCGCTCGCCGCTCCCCATGGCGGGCTGGCTGGGTCGCGGTCTCGCCGGGTGCCGCCGCTCCGCTGGCCGCGGGCTGGGACGGGCGAGGCCCGGCGAGGCGAGGCGGGGCCGGGGCGGGCGCGGGGCAGGCCGGGAGCGGAGGGGCGGGCAGAGGGGTCGCCCCCGCACCGCGGAATGCGGAGCCTTAAAGCGGCCATGGCGGAGGGGGGGCCGCGGGACGGATGAGGGAGGGAGGGCCCTGAGACCGGGATCGTCCTGAGGGCAGGATGGTCCTGAGACTGGGATAGCCCTGAGGGTTGGATAGTCCTGAGGGCAGTGTCGTCCTGAGGACGGGAGGGTCCTGAGGGCAAGATGGTCCTGAGACCGGGATCGCCCTGAGAGCAGGATAGTTCTGAGGGCAGTGTCGCCCTGAGGGCCGGATCACCCTGAGGCCGTGGTCGCTCTGAGGGCAGGATCGTCCTGAGAGCAGGATAGTTCTGAGGGCAGTGTCGCCCTGAGGGCGGGAGGGTGCTGAGGGCGGCCTCGCCCTGAGGGCAGGATGGTCCTGAGGGCAGCATAGTCCGGGCACAGCCAACAAAGTTGCCCCTTTGCACCCTCGCGGAACCATTTTGGCTGGAAAAGACCTGGATCGTCGAGACCACGGACAAAAAGACCTAGAGCGATCGTCGCGTCCAACCCGTGATCCAGCACCGCCTTGTCGGCTACACCAGAGTGCTGAGTGTCACGTCCAAGTCTTTCCCTAAACACCCACAGGGGACGGTGACTCCACCACCTTCCTGGGCAGCCCCTTCCAGTGTCTGATCACCCTTGTCTGGGAAGAAATTCCTGCTGCTGTCCCCCCTGCTCCTGCCCTGTCCCCCCTGAGGCCGTTCCCTCTGTTACTGTCCCTGTTCCCTGGGAGCAGAGCCCGACCTGCCCTGGCAGGGACTTGCAGAGCCAGAAGGTCCCTCCTGAACCTTCTGCTCTCCAGGCTGAGCCCCCCCAGCTCCCTCAGCCATTCCTGCTGCTCCAGCCCCTTCCCCATCTCCGTTCCCCTCCCTGGACACACTCCAGCCCCTTCTCTGCTCCATTCCCTTCCCTGGACACACTCCAGCCCCTTCCCCAGCTCCATTCCCATCCCTGGACACCCTCCAGTCCCTCCATGTCCTTCCTGAACTGAGGGGCCCAGAGCTAGGCACCACTCCAGGTGTGACCTCACCAGTGCCCAGCATTGTGGAAGAATCTCTTCCCTGCTCCTGCTGCCCACACTGTTCCCGATCCATGCCAGGATACCTCTGGCCTTGGCCCCCTGGGCACAGGGTGGCTCATGTGCAGCCAGCTGTTGACCAGCACCCCCAGGACCTTTCTTTAATTTAAACATTCTTCATGGAGAAAAAGATAATGTTTCTTGAGAAATGTTGGAAAAGTGGTTGTGCTTTGGCAGCCAGACTGTGCCAAACCTGGATTGTTTGTGCCGTCCAAGGGTGTTGTTACAAATATACTAATGTAGAAGTAGTTATGCTAAGGTTTAAGTTGCTCAACTAGGCCCAAGGAGGGGTAAC
>JAWWEW010000006.1:23753923-23765052 GCA_035583185.1 Anabacerthia variegaticeps | reverse complement strand
GCTAATCCCCAGGTTCCCGGGCCCTGAATAAAGCACCGCATAAACTGACACTCTGTTGGTTTGTGTTTTCTGAGTTTTGGGCAACAGTGTGACCTGAAGTGGGTCTGAGGGCACCTACCTCACCTGCTACAATTTTTAATGAACTTTTGGTTATTGCCATGCCTGAACCCAGATCTCCACACTGCTGAGAGGCATCTGCACAGTCAGACCTGGCCAAAGGCTGCATTGTGGCTTTTAGGTATCATAAGGCCCCCCTGTGACTTTTCAGGTTGAGGAATTGTGTAAAGGTTGTGTAAATTCCAGGAATCCCCTAAAGCCAAAATATCCCTGCCCACGGCAAGGGGTTGGACTCAGTGGCCTTTAAAACGTCCCTTCCAACCCAAACCATTCTGTGATTCTATAAAACTGCTTTTACAAGAGAAAGTGCCTCCAGAAGCCTGCTCAGGAAACAGGAAACGACTCCTCAAGACAGAAATTGATAGGGGAGTCAAGGAAAGGCTTTGTTAACTTGGTTATATCCTGAGAAAACCTGAATGCAGCCTGTAACGAAAAGAACTGAAAAAGAACACAGTCTATATTTCTTCTGGGGAAAAAAATGTACTTTGTTGTTTTAAAGTAAACACGTGTATCCTACAGAAGCCAGCCCTTCACTTCTTGCCTTAAGAGCCTGTGCCAGACTGTTCACAAGGTCTGCACAGCACATACTGCAGGTCAGCAAGACTGGAAATTGTCCTGCTGCTGGCAGATGTTCTTCCCTTTGGTTTCCTCTTTTTGCCTCCCCTGCAGAGCATTAACGTGGCCATGGTGAGTGTCTGTGCTGTGGATTCCCCAACACCCCCAGCGCCAGCAGAAGGGACGTGGTCCTTTACAGAGTCACCGCTGCATCGCTGTTGTTCAGGCTGGGATGACACGTCTCCAGTGGAAAGTTTGATTTCCCCCACTTCCCCCACTTTTCCTCAGAACTGAAAACAAGCCAGCTGCTGTGAAAGCGGTACTCAGCTGATGCCGTGGAGGCAGAAGCCCTGGAAATGACCAGCTGATGACAGGGCAGGACAGGCAGCAAGGAAGGCACATGGAGTAGCTCCACATGAAGGAGGGAAGGATTAGGAGAGAGGTGAGAAACGGGCAAGGACTCTGAGTGGGATGAAAGGGTGTTGCCACAAATCCCACTCAGGGGAGCAATGGGATCATCTGTCCATGTGTGGGAGGTTCCCATAGAAAAAATTCAGCTTTGTGCAAAATTCTTGGGGTTTAAAGATAGTAATTTTTAGTATCTAAAACCAAATAATTTTCTTGATTTTTCTTTTTTAACTAATCATTTCCCAGCTTTTCAAAGCACATGTATAGGGCCATCCTCAACAGTTTACGTGAAGTCCTCCCTGCTATTTCCAGGGTACTGATTCTAATAAGTCCTGAGAAAAATATATCTGCTGCTATTTAATATTAGCCATTAAAATCCACTCCATACTCATAATGCAATTTCTCCTTGACACACATACTTAAAACATTCAGACAGATGAGTGAAACAATTGTATTTAATTTGGTAATCTTACACTAATTTAACTAAAACTAGAATTAAGTCTCATATCCTTATAAATACTTGACTTGTGCTTTGGTTTTAATATGTTGCCTACTGAAATAATCTGTCAAAGCACTGCAGCATATTCCCCACACACCCATTTCTTTCCCAACACAGAAAAAAGCATCCTCATGTGAAATAATTGTGCCTCAAAAGCACAGAACCTGGAGAACTTCTGTGACTTTGCAATGCTTATGGGGTGAATAATTATAAAAATACCTTGGTCAATAAATTGTTGCAACTGGAAACTTGCACGAAGCAGAGTGAGTCATCCTGCATGGCAGGAGTGGCCTGGAAGGAAGGAAGGAAGGAAGGACTGTTTGATAGGATGGGCACCTACAGTTAACCAGCTGTCAAATAAGAATATTTGTGGATAAGATTCACATCTGTCCTGGGCTTAGACAGCACAGTCATGAACCTTATCCACAGATATTAACTGTAAATTAATAATTTCTGTAAGTTAACTGTAGAAATCAGTATTTTGTTACTTTCTCTTCTTTTATAAGTACACAGATGAGGTTAAATGAATGAAAACAAGTGGGGAGAGAGTAAGAACAAAGAAAAGAATTGTAAAAAAAAAAAAAAAGAAAAGCAACATAAAAACCCAAGAGGAAACAGTTTTTATAAAAGCAACATTTACAGGAAATTCTGTCAGCTCTCAGAAGGCCAGAACCTCCAAGGCTGGCAGTTTCACTCTTAGAATAGACCTTTTGGGGAAAAAAAAAGAATAAGAAAAGCAGTGCTTTCTTTCCTTTTGATAAAAAAAATAAAAATGCAGCAGTGTGATGTGTGCCCACAAGGCAAGTTGAAATAACAAATTAAGAGCATCATTGGTCTCTGTCCTTCTACAGCAGCTCAAATCAATCACTAGCACACCTATGCACCAAGTTATTTGACCCATTAAGGGCTTAGGAGGTCCAGAATGTTTTTAGTAAGACTCATGAGGCAGCACTCATTAAATTTCATACTTATTTAGCATCAGCATTTGTTCACAGGCAACATTTATGCATACAGGAAACGAAAGTGCTAAGGAAAACTGCTCAGAAGTTTCAGCCTGTAGTAGCAGACCTTGGTGGCTCCATGTGTGTTAATTTTATTATAATAGGTTGGTAGAAGTAACCCCAATGGAGAAAAACAACCTGCATTTGCTAATAAAACAAATAGATAGTTTTAGGATCCCCGAATGAAAAGTGCTGTACACCCCAACATTTCATTACCAATACATACATGTCAGTTTACACCACAAAAATGAAAGACAGAAAAGTCCCTTGCTCGCCATCAGCCTCACAGTGTTACCAGCCACCAGGGAAGCCACCCAGGCAAGCTTAGGAAATGTCACTTGTCACAATCTGGCTGGTTTGGGCAACCTAAGGAGGTTTCCAGCAGCTTCCTACCCTGCTCTTTGTCATGCAGGGGCTTCCCACTGGCCCCAATGCTTTTCTCAGCAGACACAATCAAAACAACAGTAATTACAGCAGACATCCACTCCCCTGACACCAAATAGCCAAAAAGACTTAAAAGAAAGCAAATGAGTCAGTAGATCCACCAAAGGATCACTGCAGGAAAGTCAAAATTCACAAAGTCTGGGTGACACAACTGGGATCAAAATTCAGGAAGGCTGAATGACCAAACTCAGATGCTTCCATAGGTGGATGCTAAAAGAAATTCCTCTGCAGTCTCCAGTAGGTGCACTGGGGACAAACACGGCAAAAGATTGATGTCACAATGCATAAGAGATGTAGTTCTGTCTTAAAATAGGGCTTGAAGCCATCCTGTTTAGAGAAGTTCTTCCCCAGTCAAGGACAGGTGTGCAGAGGGTGTGAAACCACTTGGTAAACAGCTGAGGCAGCCATTATCAGTACAAGTACAGAATGAGTCACAGAATCTTACTAGTTGCTAATTCATATCTATTGGGATAGTCATATCTATTGGGAATTTATGGAAGCAGAAGGGTACTGTCCTATAAACAGAACTCAAAAAGAGAGCTACTGGCCATGAAATCAGAAGGTGTTTCATAAAATGGTTTATTTAACTTTGACTTTCTTAGTCATTCTCTTGCAGATTATCCTAAATAATCTTGTACAGCAACTATGGGTAGTTGCTGTAAAAGTGGATAAAAATCTACCTCTGAATCTCTTCATGTGAGGTGATCTGCATCTTAAGTTTCTGCAAACCCAGGAGGAATGAAAGACGTAAGCTGGTCGTTTTATCTCTTTTCTGAAGTGAGTGTGGGAAGTTGCCTCATTTTCTTTCATTAATACTATAATGTTGGGAAAAAATATGCTAAAACAAAAATAAAGCATGAACGGCCTGTGCAGCTTTTCATCTTCTTGCTGTGGATTCAAACACAGCCCATCCTTTTAACTTTTCTCATGTATATCAACTGAATTTGTAATATTTTATTCCTAGCAGATAAGATTTTTATATTTTATCTTTACTCTTTTTATTCTGCCGTGCTGAATTTAATAAACCACATCTTGCAGTCTACATTAGACTGTGGCAATAACACCCAAGCCAGACTAAATTATAGTACCTTCTCCTCTCCAAACCCTCCTCTTGCCTGTCCTGTACCATTCGCGTTGGAAAAGGGCCATCCATGGATGGGTGCATTCAGACTGGAAACATCCAGTTGGTCTCTTGAAGAAAGGACCAACTCAGCACTTCCCTTCCCTTCTCCCTCCCATTCTCAGTCACTACCCCAACTCTGCATGGATGAAAGTGTTTCTTCACACAAGATGGCTACTCAGAACAACCTTGATTCAAATCTCTCCCTTATTTTAAGAGCTCACCTTTGGAAGTCTGAGGTTCTTTAAGCCTAATTTTCATGGACTTTCCTCTGCTGTTCAAAAGCAAAAGAAAAAAAAGTACAGTCTCTCTAAGAAAGTCCATCTTTTAGATCTCTTTGCTGTACAAACCTGTGATGCTTTGTATGCTGTATGCTCTCAGCCTAAGGTCTTCCTTAGCCATTGGACTCATTCAAAGTCAGATCAACCATCTAATGGAGGAGACTTTCAAGGAAACATGCAAAGTTGGATGGGGCTCTGAGCAACCTGATCTAGTGGAAGGTGTCCCTACTCACTGCAGGGTGTTGGACTGGATGACCTTTCAAGTTCTCTTCCAGCCCAAACCATCCTGTGCTTCTTTGACAGTTGGTCGAGAAGGCCTGTCTTTTGGTGACAGATTTTGGATGAGCAGAGCTCATGTTTCTCCTGCTAAATAGTTTGTCTTGATGAACGAGCTGCAGTTTGGTTTCTTTTGCAACAAAAGGGTTAAACCTGGATGCCCAGATGGAGACTGGGAGCACCAGCATGTAATTTTGGGGTATGGAGATCACTGATCTCCCCTCCCTGCTTCTTCCTTCCCCTAAAGCTCCTCAACAACTTGTCTCTGCTCCCACATGGACTGGAGTTAAGGCAGAGCTGCTTCTCTGCCGTGTGCCTGGGAGGATACAGTGGAGAGTGAGGAGCTTCAAGAAATCTGACTACAGAGCTGCTTTTGGTATACTGGGCCATGGCCTTGGCTGTCTGTCAGCATGCCCCATCTCTAGTCTTGGTACCCCCAGCTCACTACATCCTCCCTTGCATCCTCTGTGTCTCTGTTGATGGTCAGACAATGACCAGTTGAGAGGACAGAAGGGACATTCTCTGTACTGAAAGCCCTCCTGCCACCAAAGACTAAATAGACAAAAGAAGCCATTCAGGGGAAATCCGTTCAGTCACTGTAGCCAAGAAGCAAAATTAAAAAAAAAATACTTGGAATGAACAGAATCTTCTGAAAATATAGCTGTTAGCTGTACAGAGTCTCTGAAAAGCTACAAAGCATACAGAAGCTAAAGGTTTCAAGAGTTTTGTAACTCAGCCATCCTTAGGTAGATGCTTGCAAGAACACTAAAAGCTGATTTTTGACATCAAGACCATTCCCTTATTGAACATCAGCCGCTTGATCTGCTGTTCAGAAAGAACAGAGAGTCACCATGAAATACATGAAGTGGCTTTGATATAATTTGCAATTGCAAATTAAAACAAAAGCACCTAATTTGCCATTAATCCCAATCCACAAGGCATTGAAACCTCATTCATTGGCAGGAACTGAGTTCCTGTTTTCTTCTGTCTCCATATTTTTTTGAATAATAAGAGAATTCATCCTCCTAGTTTGAAGTGTGCTGTGTAAACACTCACACAGCTACTTATGGATTATCAAAGCAAAGATTGTCAGGGAAGGAAATTATATTTTTAAACTCATCACAGGATACCATAAACAATGGGGAAATGTATAAAATGCTTTATAAATAGACTGTTTCCTGCTAAAGTCTCATATTTTTTCTTCTTGAAGTTCCAATAGCAGGCTACTTAAGGAGGAGGTTTGAAAGTGTATAAAACTAACAACTCCATAGGCAAGAAAAACTATAGTTTTCATATCTGTAAGCTACATTTTGCTTTCTGGGATCCTCAATGTACTACCCCCATTTTCATGACACTCATGCAAATACCAGAGAGACAAAGTCAAGTGTTCAGCAAAAGGGAGGGATTGCAAAGGGACAGGAAACTCTAAACTCTGCATCCTCTTCTTTTACTCATGAAGAAGAGGAAATCTGAAGCTTCTGTAACTATTATTAATTTCTTCCATTTTGGAGCTCAGAAAAATCATTACAGCAGAGAATTTATTTCTATGAAAAGCATTTGTGGGAGTAGATCAACTACAACAATCTTCTGCCAGTTCATCTTTAATACGTTAATTTACCTCCAACTATAAGCACATTATTTTAAAGTCCTGTGAAAAAGTTAAAATCAAGATTTAGCATTTGATTTCTTGAACAATTAATTGTAATTGTTTGTGATGGAGTTAACTTACAATGAACACCAGGGGAGGGTACAGAGGACAGGCTACATCTGTACAGGATGGTAATGTCAATCCCTCCTGCCCTTGTTTTCACACAGAGATTCAGATTCCTCCCAGTGAAAGGTATCATAATTAGCATTTAATCAATATTAGAGATTTAGATACCATTTTAAATCACAGAATTCTCTTTAAAATAGCATCTCACTGTGATTGCCCACTGTTTTTTTAACCTAGAATGTAGTTTTTCTTGGTCTACTTTTGGGCTTGAGTCATTCTCAAAACACATTTCACACCTCCCCATCAGCCCCTGGCTTGTGGCAACTGAGTTTTTGCCACCCGAACTGTTTGACTTCAAAGGTTAAGAAAACACAGAGGCTCCAGAACATAAACATCTTTATGTAGTAATGCATACCTGGCATACCATTGTCACCAACACTTTGGTGCAGCTCCCAAAGCTCTAAAATTGTATTGGGAGTTTTATATGTGATTGGTCACTCCTGTGTTTTCCTACAGTTAAAAACAAGAAATATCCCTGGATGTGCTCGTGAGCAGGGAAGGCTCATAAGCAGGAATGTGACTGATTCAGCAGACACCACCAGATAACATTTTTGTGACTTTTATTCCCTTGTTTGAGGGCTTTACAAACCCACAGACATACTGAGCTTCTCTTTCGTTCTACCTGTGTTTCTTCTTACAGTGAAGTTGGTTGCACAACAGGGAAATTGGATTGAATGAGTTTTGCCAGACAGGTATCCCTCCTTTCCAATTCATTTGCACAAATATAAACCTAATTCCTCACTCCGTACCCGAAAGCATCATAAGCTTCCAGATAATCACCAAGAGTTCTTTCCAGCTCACCTTCATTTGGGAAGTGTTCAAGGCCAGGTTGGATGGGACTTTTGGAGGAATGTGGTCTAGTGGAAGGTGGTGGAACAAGATGACCTTTAAGGTCCCTTCCAACCCAAACCATTCTGGGATTTTATGAGAATGTTGAAAGTTATTTTCTTTTTTTTTGCCTCACCTTGTGTTTATGTCTTCCAGCCAATCCTTGCCTTCCCTGGATGTGAAGCTGTAAGTCCCAAGGGAAACAAGCAGCAAGAGACTTGCCTGGTTTGTTATCATGTAGAAGTCAGATTTGAAAGCTTTTACTCCTGTTCACCTCATCTCCAGCTCACCTGTGGATAAGTACAGGTGCCCCCAGTTTTAACAAATCCCATCTCACAGAACAAGAGGCAATAACAACTATCCCCTCACTGGAAGCCACATGGCCAGGTCCCAGTTTAGCAACATCTGGCTTTCCAAACAGAGAAAACAGTATGAATAATGCAGCACAAACAAATGACACATGAGTTCATTAGTCCCCTATGAAGTACAACACACACTGAGCATTTTTCTCATACTGAACCCAAGTGCTCAGGCTCACGTTCCCTTCCAGGTCACAGTTGGGATGGCAGATGTTCTCCCAGTGTGTTGCTCTCCTCGTATCCTGTGGTGGGGATTGCCAATTTATTCATGTTCCAGAGTACAAAGAGGAGATTGCTCAGTGGAGCAATTGTTCATCCCACTACTTGAGGAAATTTTACAGCTTCTCTTGGTCTCCTGCTTCGGGGAGCTGAAATGTGAAGGGGCCAGGAGCAGACCCAGTAGCACAAAGCAAGAGGTGCTCTTGGTAAATATTTCTCCTGCTGCCCTGCATGGCTGGAAAACCACTGGAAAAAATAGTTCATACTCATTATTAGTTCATTAACATGCCATTAATTTGGGGGGGGGTGGGGGGTGGACCACTTACAGACTTGTCAGTGCTAGTTCTCTAAAAACTGATTTGTAGAATCAACAGCAACAGACATATTCAAAGTTCTTTGGTAGATAAGAGACATATAGGTTTATTCTGAGACATTCCAGGACAATGTTAATAGAAAACATTTGATGAACTGTACTGATAACATCTGATATTATTCAGCTGAATATCTTGAGCAATGAAAATTTGGCGTGTGTTGCGTGTGTTGTAGAATTGAGCAGCTTAGAAAAGGAACAAAGAGATGAGCTGAGAGATGGGTTGTGTCAAAGCCATATCACCCTTGTGCTGTCTGGAACTGGACAGGATGATCTCCAGTCCTCACAACAAGGACATGAGGCTGTATAGTGCCATCAAGAGCCTTCCAAGCATGTTAGAGTTTCCCTACACCACAACTTCCTGCTTTTTCACATTTCTTGGAGCTGGTAGAGTTGAAATTCTCCAGTAAATGGCTAGTTTGAGGAAAGATTATGAGGGATGGCACAGCACAAGCACCCTTGTCAGGCAGGTGCAGTCCTAGAGCTGTCAAGAGGCAGAACCCACCTTTGTACCAGTCCAAAACCAGGGAGGTACCACCTGGTTAACACGAGAACAGAGTGGAGCGCTCGTAGAGATAACTTCTCTGGCTCTCTCCTGTGTATCCTTGATGCAATCTATGATGATGTGTATCCTGATGATCCATGAAAACTCCTCTTGAGATCAGTAGGCTAATGACCTGTAAAATATATTTAATAGAATAGGATTTCACCAAGGGGCTCTCAGTGAGGGAAGTTGTCATTCCCTGGGATAAAATGATCATTACTAAGCACAGGGTGTTGTGATTAGAAATTCTTTTTTCTTAGACAACTAATGCTCTCTTTTAAGACTTCTGTTATGTAAACACTTTCAGCTCAAGACTGAATTCCCAGCCTTCTCTTGGATAAGTTACCAAGGCTGAAGTTTTTTATTAGACCTATTTTTGGCCTTTGGACACTTCGTGATCCCTTTGAAGTCTCTCCAAATTTTTAACAGTGTAAAAATGCTGGATGTGAGAATTGGGTACATTCTAGAAGCAATCTTTCCATTAGGACATGCAGAACTAACATAAATGTTTTTATACATGTCTTTGCAGCCACCATGTCTTCACCTCTTTTTCTTCCCTGATTTATTTACAGTGATTTTTAAGTCCTCTTTAGAGAATGCTTTCTGCAGATCTGGTTTTACTACAGTTGCTTTCCCGACAAAGATCATCTACTTGGAACAAAATGAGCCAGACCAGAGTCCCTAATTAAGTTTACTGTAACTCCTCCTCCATGCGTCTCTTCTGGAGAGTCTCTACTCAGTTTGAAGGTCACCTTTTACCAAGGCTGAACCTGGAAAGCTTCAGTCTGAAAGTGAAGGCTCTATGGAAGCTGGATGCAACTCAAAGTAAGTTACATAGTGTAGGAAAGTCGAGTAAGCTGCTTGCATTGTTTAGACAACTTTGTGTATATGAGTCACAGGCAATGAGGGAAGGAACCATCCTCTAAAATGTAAATTCAGAGACCAGCATTTGGGACACCTTCCATACTCTCTTGTTGCTCACTTGTAGGTGTTGGTTACTGGGGCTACCTGATGTAGCCATTCTTTTTCATTTAATATTTTTTGAGTCTGGAAAATTGATCTGCCTGGAAAGAATTACAGGAGGATCAGATGCTGTTCTCACAAATTATGATTTTTAGTTTAAATTATAGACCATCTATTTGGGTAGCTTTGTGACCTGAATCACAAGATAAACAGGTACACCCATGTCTCTGGTTCTTCATGTGCGTGGTGATGCCAATGTCATGTTGCTTGGAAGCTTCTCTGGCTCAGCTGACCTCATGTAGAAATGTCTTAACAGCTTCTAGTTGCCCCATCCTTGGCTCTACAGAAGTCTCTGGCCTCAGTCTCCTCACTCCAGCTGTGTCCTCCTCCCACCTCCTTCTTGTTATTCCAGAGGCTTTGTTCCATGTTGCTTTACTATTCTCAGTGCACAGAGTTTTGAAGGTTATAGCAATTTATCTGGACAGCTGACAGGACATTTCAAAACACCTTTTTGGTCAAAAATGTCAAGTAGGCAACACTGGCTGGATCCTGATGATTCTTGTGATTGAAAACCATGCAGGGAGATAAAGGTTGTTGTAACATTGTCTTTGTGCCCAGTGATAAATTTAAAGTGACACTTTAAAGTCACTTTTAAAGTGACACAATCAGCCTGAATCCCAGAGATTTTTCTCTGGAAAGAAATTAAGACTGAATTGTTTTAAAACTTTGTTGAGTAAATGCAATTTGAAACACTCAAAGATAAAATTTTTGAGTTTTGAAAAACTTAGTCTTGAACTTTGACCTAAACGAGGGAAGAAAAAGCTCTTGAGAGTTTGCAAATATGAAAATGCTTTCACATTTAGCTATTGATTGTTTTACTTTGTTATTGCTGCACCTTTAGAATAAAGATTATCAAATGGCAGCTGCAATTCGTAAGCTGACTTTTCTCCTCAGGGTTTGACTTTGGTTTTCTCACACTGAATTTTACAGCCAGCTTCAAAAATTGCAAAACCTCACAGCAGAGAAGGTGAGGACCTTATGGGCATCCTCTGTTCATCTGTTTCATAGACAGTTGTTGCTGTTTACTGTGAATTTTGGAAACAAAGTAGTTTTAAGGTAGAGACTTACCCTGATTCTCCCATTGTCTGGTGATGACGGTGATCCATAGCAATCATTTGCATACACAGAGGAACATCTTTGTGCAGGATTTATTGTGATTTACATCAAACCAAGATCAGTGTGTGTATATACATATATATTGTACTGGTTTTAAAGGTAAACCAGCAGGAGAAGCGGACCCACCACAAGAGAGTTTATAAGTCAGAGTTACAATTTAATGAAAAAATATTACAATAAATATACTGACACAAA
>JAWWEW010000006.1:23579920-23753823 GCA_035583185.1 Anabacerthia variegaticeps | reverse complement strand
GAGCACCCAGTCCCTCCCTCAGGGCGGGGACTCACACAATGGGTGATTAACTGTGAGTCATGGGGTATTGTTGATCCGTCAATGGCCCATTAGCAGCCACACCCCCTCAGGCTGGGTGTGAAGGTGCTAACGACTCCCCAGTAATGTGTTGCAAATGGTCCTATTGTTCTTGGGAAATGAATAGAGGGGGTAGAATACATAGTTTTGATCACCCCCCACACAGTGATAACCGGTCCCACCTGCTGAACTAGGACATATATGTATACGTTATGAAAGTTATCTTCTCCAACTGATGCAGTGGAGATGGTCCTGAGGCTGATGATGGCTCCCCAGTGCCTCTCATGGGCTGGAAAAGCTGGCAGTTCCTTCCTCAGGCACTGTTTCTCTCCAGTGAGGGCAGGATTGGGGCAGGATGGGGACACTGACCCACTGCTCTCTGGTTTTGGTGTGTTCTCTTTGGTCAGTGTAGCCCATCTGGTGCTTCCTTGCCCTTGCTCATCCTTATCAGCACAGCAGGGCTGCTGGATTTCTGTTGGGATCATCCAACAGCATCTCTTCTACCTGGCTGCATCAGATTTGGCCTCTACAGATGCAGATGTGGCATTTTTTAGCACCTCTTTCTCTTCTTTCTGCTGCCCTGGCCAAAGGACGAGTGAAGCCAAATTCCATTCCTGAAGCGTTCCTAAGCCTCCTGCCAGCTCCACTAGCCAAACCAAATGTCTGCACTGGCCCTAAGGGAGGGGGTTGAACCATTTCACGGCAGCTGTAAAAGGTCACACAGTAAACACCAGTTCTGCTGCTCATCTGCTGTCCCAGTGATCCAGGCCCTTTGGATGTGTGTGTGGTTTGCATGGGAGCAAGATGTTCAAAGCTCTTTCCTGGCTCTCTGAGGTTCAGGTTACAAACTAGAGAATCCGCAAAACTCAGTTGATTAATTTGACTTTGTTCTGTGTAGCATGAGGCTGGTTATTCTCATTGAAATGGGTCTCAAGACCTGTAACACTTGAAAACCTTTGTCTTAAAGTGCACATTGTATCTTTCCTGCATAAATCCATGCAAGGCCCAGGGCTTTTTTGGGCTTGCTTTGTTTGTTTGTAAGCATGGGGGCATTCCAGGAGATTATAAATATCTCTAAGCCTACAGTTGTTTCACAGTCAGGGATGTACTAGAAATCTTCTCATCTGGCTTTTCCTAAGAACAAAACCAAGCAGTTTCCATTGCTGTGCTTAGGTGTCATAAGTTATTAAGGTAACAAATGTTCCATGAGGAAAGAAGATGGTTTTGGTTGGGATTGTTTTCCAGATTATCTAGCATTTTGTAAGTACTCTGAAACTGCAGCTTCCCTTGTCTGCATATCCATGGAATAACATGCAGGTGCCTTGCACATTGCACACAAAGTATAAAGGATGCACAATTAATTTGAAATTGGAGTAAAAGCTGTTGGGAATTACATGGGAAATCTGGCAGTGTCAGGGAGAAAAATATCTTCTCATGTAAATGAGTATATAAATTCCTTAACTATGATTTAGTGATTATGTTCCAGAAATATTTTATATTTTAAGAGTGGGTGTGGGGCAGAAGCATATTAGGGAAAATATTCTATTTAGTGTCTGGCACAGTATAATGAAGATTTTTTTTGCTTTTTACTATAATACGTCTAAACATCACATAATGCATTTTAATACTTTTATATTCATGACCTTTAGTTGTCCTCAAACTTTGGAGCTCTGATCCAGCATCTGGCATTTATGGATTCTTTCGTCCACCTTGGTGCCTTAAATTTATCTTCAGCTGGATTAGGAGGACTCCTAATGTCAAAATATATCCTTCTTCCCACTGCAGATGCTCATCCCTTACCAGCCAAGCTCATAGTTTGGACAATGCCAGATTTCTGAGTCACTCCAAGATTTTAGAAAAGTTAAAGTTTATAATGGTGCCTCGGAAAATATGACATCACTGGGAGTTTCTCACAGAAGTTTCCTGCTCTGAGACCATCCAGCAGCCCAGGCCTGTACAGTTCCCACCATGCTGAGTTTGGATCATCCGAACTCTTCAAATTCTTCCTTGCCAACAAATCCCAGAACTGCTCAGGCCTGCAGAGCAAAAGGGTGAAAAGTGGAGGGCAAGCAGAAAACAGATGTAGCAAACATCTTCAGGAATGTCACTCCTTATCAGTGCATGGAATGAGGCAGAGTTCCTGTGTGAGAAAGCATAGAATTGAACCTACAATAAAGCCACAGTGACATGGTGATATGGGTTATATGATACTCAAACTCCATCAAAGAATTTTGGCCCTGCCTATTTGTCAAACAAATGAGCAGCTGAGCACAAAATGAGTAACAACTGAAGTGGTTGTTGCACTGCAATTATCCGTTGGGCTACCAGTTGTGAGAGGAATTAGCTTTTAAGATGCTTTACAACAAGCAGCATCATCAAAACTCCCCCCCTCACCCCCTAACACCTGAGGTATCTTTTCTTCATCCTTGGAATCCTTGAGGCAGATCTTACTACCCTTTCCTCCCACATAAAACCCGCTTGGCTACCAATTCCTTTAATAGAAGGTAAGATGAACAGTGAGGAATTACCTGCCAGGCACTGACCATAGGTCAGGAGTTGAGTTGTGCACAAAATCAGTAGTTACGGAAAAAAATCCCAGTTCCTCATGTCTTTTCCAGTATAGTCTTTTTGAACTTCTTGCAGATGGCAGTGTGGGAGGAAAACTGGAATTCCATAACACAGTCCTGGTATCTAAAACCTCTCTGCAAAAGGAACTGACTGCAGGAAACAGAGCAGGGCAGATTTATATACTGCTCATAAATTGGAAACTTTACTCCTTTTTTTGGTTGCTCACATGTAGGAAAAACTGTCACTCCTTCTTGTGGGGTGGAAGATTTTTCTATGGACCCTCCATTTCAGCAACATGATAATTTGAATGTGGCTTTGGTAAGATGGTACAGTGAGCACCATTAGGTCGTTTTCCCAGGAGAACATGAGACTGTAAACTTAGCCCCCTTCATTAGACACATTATTATTGGGCCTTAGTATTATGTTCTAATTTACCTTGATGAACTGTAGCTCAAAGCAGCCCCGATTAATGGTTCCCAGCAAATGATAGGGAACACTAAGTTCCCCAGGGCTTTTAACAGAATTAAAACCTTTCAGTGAGAAAATAAACAGCAGAGGAGAATTCATTAGCTACTATCTAGGAAAAAACCCACTGTGCCACTCGAATAGAGTAGAGCAGGAATTTAGTGACAGATCAGTTTCATGTAAATATACTTATGACAATGTTTGAAGTGACAAACTGCTTCCAGGCAGCCATTTCCAGATCTTTCCCCATCAAAGCTCTGGATGAACAGACAGACCAATTCTCCCTTAGAAGGGGTCATCTCAATCATTCAGCTTTCAGACACAAATAAGGCCTCACCATCTTCCATGCCAAGCCATTCATCTCGGTCATGCTGTACCTGTGACATAAGCTTTCCTGTGGCTGGCAATCTTCACCCCTCTTTTCACTTGGAGGCAGAGATCAGTTAGCCAACCCCAATGCTAATTTGCAACATAAAAATACAAGTAACTATCAAATGTTACCCTTCCTACTACGCTTTTGACAGAAGAAACTGTGATTGTCTCCAAATGCTCTTTTTGGGAAGTCTGTGACATCAAAAGCCAACAAATACATGATCCATGTGATACACAAACCCAACACACCTCTGGTGGGTACAGCAGAGAGCAGCCGATGGCACCGTGGCTCAGGTAGTTCCTCCCTCTTGAATTTCAACAATCAAATGTGCTGCACAAGAGCTGCGAGCACTCTGCCAATTTGGCTTTTTGAAGCAGAGCGCAGATCCGTGCATGGACACAGTAAACTCACTGCAAGCTCCGCTTTTACTGTGAAAACGTACATGTCATTTCAGGTTAATTTCCGGATTTCGGTACCCCGGCTGTTTAAGCTCCTCATTAGCATGTCAATCCTTGTTTAGACTGTGCTATTCATCAAGTGTAGGCAAGGATTATTGTTTCCCCACTTAACTGGGCCCGGTGGATTAGATCTTAAAAACCAGACTGAATGTTGTTAAGCAGTACTTTCATGCTCGACACTCCTTAATATGTAAAACACTAAGCACGTAGATAAAACCATAAGCTGTCACTTGTACATGCTAAAAGTCCACAGCATCTTCCCTGTCCCCAGCCTGTGACCTACGCACTTTGATTTGTTATTACACCTGCCTGTTCCTTTAAGTACCCAGTAACTTTTTCAACAATTCTTACAAGCAACATGAAATTAGAATTATAGAACAGAATGTCCTGAGTTAGAAGGGCTCACAGGGATCATTGAGCCCAAGTCTTGGGCCTGCACAAGACACCTGAAGCACCACACAAATTAGATTTAATGTTAATGAAGGGGGCTGTGGTGTTGAGCTGTACCCAAGAGGCAAAGGCATCTTGAAAAGCTACAAAATTCATCACTGCAACAGTACCGGAACCAGTGAAACCTCCCAGCACAACCAGGGGGGCATTAATGGTAACAGCTTTTGGTCTTTTTTTCCAATTAATAATAGCTTTGCAGCTACAAATTAGAATAATTTTTGTAAATAGACCTGACAAACATCAACTTTACTCTAAAAAGGGAATTGCTTTAGCTAGGACTTAACACTGAAATGCCCCATTAAAACCATTTTTGCTAATATCATAGAATATCCTACAGACACCTGGTATCCTGTTTCAGCTGCCTCACTGTGCACCCATCTCTTACCTCCTGTGTTTAAACACTGACCAGCAACAGCTAGAGGAAGTTAGAAAGCTTTAACAGATATTAGACCATACTTGAGACTTGTAGGCTTGATACTAAAATTAAGTACAGTTGTCTTTAAAACCACTGGACATCTGCTCCATGCTTCCAGTTTGGTATTAGTTAACATGCCTCAGAACGCGATGTCTGAGGGGCAAGCCAAGTTTTGTCTGCATGAAAGAACACAGATGTGGAAAGGGAGGGTGGCTAACACTGCAGCACATCTTCCAGTGTCCATCCCTGCTGAATCCCTCACAGGTTGCTCCTGGGCTCAAACTGGAAAATAAGAATAATTACATTTATGGGAAGAGTGGTATGGAGTGGCCGTTCTTCATTCTTCCATCTACAGGGAAGTCTGCATCAACAGAAAGGAGGGTGGGATGTACTGCATCAGAGCATGCAGAAGTGATACATGCTCCACAGTAATCCTGCATTTAAGTTGGGACATGAATACTGACACTAATTCAGAGCTGGGTATCTAAGCGTTGAGCAGTTCTGATGAAAGAGGCAGTGCTTCACCCTCACCTAGCTTTTAGGAACGATTTGTTAGAAAGACAGCATATGTTGGACTTGCTTTCAACTTCACCCACCACCATCTCCCACACCCCAGTAAGTGCAATTATTGGTTCTGTAGTAGGATTACTGGGGAGATGGGGAAGCTAATCTGGTTGGACTTGATATCGTAACAGGGCTGGAAGGCTTTTTATCCCCTCTGTGTCAATATACTTCTGTGAGCACCAGGCAGCCAGCTGAGCTTCCACTGTCTGGAATCCACAGGCTGCAATGCCAGTGCATTCCCATAAAAGAACTATTCTCCTCCACATGGATGTGGAGGAAAGTTTGGGAGAAGCAATAGCAATGAACACTGCCTTGGATGAAGGGAGCAGTTAATGCTTCTGAGATAGTTCCAAGGTCTGCTGAGACCAGCAGTATTACATCAGTCTTGGAGAAGGTATTCCATGCTCTCACATGATCTGGATCAGCCAAAGAGCTCACCACTAAGGGTTACACAGCATGCAGGAGGCCAAGAGCTGCCTGCAAAGAAACGAAGTGCTGCCTGGCATGGTTGGAGAAACACTGCAGCAAGGCCTATTTTCACAGCTTATTAGAAAACAAAGAGAAATCCCCACTGAGCCCAAGCTGTAATTTGAAATCTGTTTAGCAGGGAATGGTTTTAGACACTGAAAAGGTTTCCTTAGAATGCTTCATATCTCCAACAACCACAATTAACAACAGTAGGCTTCAAAATCCGTACCCAATGCAAAGTCAAACATATGGCATATATGTCTTTAAAAACAAACTCTTTATTAAGAATGAAATCATACAACTTACAGGAAATTCCCTAAGGGCACGATATATTACAGAGCTGTACTGGTACTAAGGAACCAAAAGGGCAAAACAGACTGGGATGAGGAAGAAGGGATTTTGGGAGAGGAACACCCTTTTGTTGATGTGGGAAGACTTCACTGCACTTCCATCACTACCACCTGCCCCGCTCCCCGTAGCCACCTCGGTAGCCCCCACCTCCTCCTCGGTACCCTCCTCCTCCTCGGTAGCCACCCCCACCTCCGTAGGCTCCCCCGGGGCTGCCTGGGTATCCTCTTCCTCCACAGCGCCAGCCGGAGTAGCCGTAGCCGCCGTACCCTCTGCCCCTGTGGGGCCCTCCCCAGCCCCTGGGGCCGCTGCCGTTGTCGTAGCGAGTCATCTTGGGGGGGCGAGGGCCATCCCCGAACCTGGCAACGACAAACAGCACGGACTTGACGCAACCCTACACATTCCACTTCTTAAAGACGACCGGAATTGCCAAGACCCTCAGCTAAGCCCCCTCTGTTTTCTATAACAGAACACAGTGTTTGAACCACAGCTGCACTGTTGCACCTTTTCCACTTCAGAAACTTTCCTTTGCTTCAGAAGCAAGGCAGGAAAACAAGGGGCAACGGAGGAGTGCAAGCCCCACCAAATATTTATTTCCAGGAATAGCTTTGCCCAAAATAAATCTGGATTATCTTTCCTTTAAAAGTCATTGTGTTGTGCAAGGAGTGATGACAACTTTTATTCCTGTGAGCTGCATGTCCTTCCTGTGGAAAGAAGCAGCAATCTATCCGCGTCAGGCTTTGAAGGGGAGCATTTCTCACACACCTGGACCGTGGGCTCTGAAATCGGAGCCTGACGCTCCTGCACTCACCTGGTGCTGGCTGCCATGAGTGCCATGCCCGCAGCCGCCGGCCTGGAGAGCTGCCGGATCACGGTCAGCATCCGCTCGTGCGCCGGGTCCAGCTGCCGGATGATGCCGGGATCTTTGGTCACCTCCACCACCAGGGCCTCCATGGCCGCGCGCACAGCAGTGATGCAGGCGGCTGCCGCGTGCGGCATCTTCAGCTTGATCCTGCAGCAAAACAAAGGGAATGTTACAGCCACCCCCACTTCTGGGGCAGAACCGTGCACGAAGATGCTCTTGGGAGTGGCTTTTCACTGAGCCAGAAACCTACCTGCTCATCTTTGGAGTTCTAATTTGTCAATGAAGGGGCATGGAATTCAGGAGGCAGATTTGAAGGATCCCTAAAATTTGATACAGCTAAACCGTAACTACTCCTCTGTTGAAATCTACTCTTGAATTAAACAAAGGGCTGAGAGAGATGCTCCAAGGGCTGGAGCCCCTCTGCTCAGGAGACAGGCTGAGAGAGCTAGGGTTGCTCAGGCTGGAAAAGAGAAGGATCCAGGGAGACCTGAGAGCCCCTTCCAGTGCCTAAAGGGGCTTATAAAAAGAAGGGAGAAGGACTTATATGGGCAGATAGTTATAGGAGACAACGTGGAACAGCATCAAACTGCCAGAGGGCAGGGTTAAACAGGATATTGGGAAGGATTCCTTCCCTGTGAGGGTGGGCAGGCCCTGGCACAGGTTGCCCAGAGAAGCTGTGCCTGCCCCATCTGTGGAAGTGTCCAAGGCCAGGTTGGACAGGGCTAGTGGAAGGTGTCCACCAGAGATGAGCTTTAAAGGCCATTCCAACCCAAGCCATTCTGTAATTCTATCATTCTGTACTCATATCAATATGTAACCTCTTGCATCAAAACAAAGATACAAAAATATAAAGTGAACTAAAAACATGAGGGGCCATTCCAAGATTTTGAAAGCTCTAGGCCACCCTCAAAAATGTGAGTTAATTAAGTTTAAGCATTTCTTTGCCTTCATTTCACTGACCAGGGGAAAAAAATAGAAGAACAAAGACAGCCAGATGGTATTTGGTCATGGCTGTAAAATTTACACTGCCAGAGGCAATCCTTGCTCTCCTCAAGCTGTTTCCAGGACTTAAAGACAAGGTTTCCTCAGCCTCTGTCTGAAGAGGATGTCCAAAACACATAGTACCTCTTATTTACCTTCCAGTTAAAGGGGAAAACCAGCAGTTTTTATGGAAACTGGGTGGAGCCCTGTTTTCAGTTTACGCAGATAATCTGCATGAGAAATAGGGCTCCAATAAACCCCTCCCTTCCTCACAGGAAGCAAAGGTGATGCCTTCCCAACACACCTGTGGGGCAGGGCCTGTCCCAGGGTTCTCATTCCATGGACATTTGTGTCCTGTGTCAGCTAACACTCCCCCCCCTCCTCAAGTTGGGGGGTTGAAACTGGATGAGCTTTAAGGTCCCTTCCAACCCAAACCATTCCATGATTCCAAGCACCAAGGAGGGTCCGTACCAGTCATCCACCAGAATGAGCTCCCCATCTGACAAGACTTTCTTGGAGGCAAAGAGGAGCAGCTGCAGTGGGCTCACCAAGGTCATGGTTTTGGCAGAGATGGCTCGTGTTCGAATCTGCAGGTGAAAGCGGAAAATGACCCTTGAAATGGAAAACAGATCCTTACCTTCCTCTGGACACAAACTGGAGAGTGTTGTAAAAAAAAAAACCAAACCAAAAACCCAAACAACACACCAAAACATCTCTGTATGATGTTAGGAGATCACTAGAACATGTGCACATACATAACTTAACCTGATATTTACAGGTTTCGATACTGGCTGATATAAAAAAAAAAACCCACCAAAATCTAACAGTTATTTAAAAATACTCATTTTCCATGTCTGCAGTTATGCAACTGTGATGTTGCAAGAGCCCTCTCATGCTTTGCCAGCCTAAAAATGACCAAGGCACAACTGAATTATCTCCCTACCTTTTTCATTGCTGAGGCAGTGATGAAAAGCTGCTTCAGTAGAGTGCAAGTGTGCCAGCCTGCTTTCTCACTTTATAGAAACAAGACCTTAGACTTGGAGTGAGCACTTGGATTTCTGATTTGAGCCAGAGATAACAGTCCTGACTACTCAGCTCCTGCCCCTCATTTTAAAGAGGAACAGAAGAGCAGCACTTCAGACCTCCATGATCTGGCTGTTGTCACAAAACTCACAGGAACTTTCTACTGAGTGGGATTGACTGGAAATTACTGAGTGACGCCAGTTCACTTTCAGAGAAGAAAACCAACCAACAAGCAACCCCTCCTCAAAAAAACAAGCTAAATATTGCACAGTCAGGTCTTTTTTCTATGGCTTCTTTACCAAAAAGAGCCTCTTGAACAATCTGGCAGCACATGATCAAGAACAAACCCAAAGTCTTTACCTTTTCTCCAAAAACGAAGAAGGGTGATGGATATTTGATGTCCTGGCTGCTGAAAGGGCAGTTGACAGATGATTTGTGGATGAGAGCATTGTGCCCCTCAGTGGTAAGAATTTTCCTCTTCTCCTTGTGGTAGCAGACATTGGGGTAGACCCCAAAAGCCAGCAGGGAGATTACAACATCCAGGTTATTATCTGGGCCGGTGTTGTTGAATGGTTGAGTCATCAAACATTCTGTTGGCAGAGAACAGAAGAGTGGCTCAGATTCACAGGTCATGTAGGAGAGCTGTTTAGGGTGTGGGTCAATGCATTTTCTGATTCAATCCATTGGTAGATGTGCATCTGCTCCCCAATGACCTCTGCATTCAGAGCATTTCAGTTCTACATTCAACTTTTAATTTCTTAATGGAGAGCAAAAAGCTGAAAAATACTACTACAAGGAGGCATTTTTCTCTCCCAAACTCTTCATAAACAAGGAGAGAGGGGTCTGCCCAGAATGTGCTGTACCACAGCGTGTTTACTGTCATTTGTTTTGGAGACAGAACTTCAGGGGGAGGTCAGAATGGGTGTTTTTATTAGTTTATTTGTTACAAACCTCCCCAGAGTCTCTGGTGGCTTGTTTTCAGGTCATCTTGCCCAGAAAGAAAAATTAAGGATAAATGCAGCAGTGATCCTAGCAGCATGAGAAAAAAATGAAAGGAATTTAAAGAAAAAAAAATTTAAAAGGAAAAGGAGGAGATAAACATCTGCTAAATCCAGCCAGACAAAGCATTTCACTGAGCTCCTCAGCAACATTAGGCAAATTCAGAACCTGATCAAGTTTAACAATTTTATTTTTTCCTAGAAAACGGAATAATTTGGCACAGTGCTGCACACCCCTCCTGCAGCAGGAGTCATAGGGAACATAACACAGTTCAGCTCACACAGACTCCCTTGTTAAGGCTAATGGAGAGGGGAAGTACAGCACAGCACATTTTGGAGATGTAACCAAGTGAAGGAGAAAGAAAATCAGGGAGGTAACTCTCTAAGGACAACTGCTTAATAGATTTTCAGCCCTGCAGCCCTAACTTCCAAAATCTCCCGGTGTTGCACCAGAGCCATCACAGCTTCTCTGGTTTAGGAGACAGCACTAAAATTCCATCTGAACACAGCTGCAAAAGCAGAGAAGCATTATGGCAAATCTACTAAACCCCTCTGTGCTCATGTGCTCAACACAGACTGTCTTAGTTATCATCTGAGAAAGAAAAATGTAGTTATGAAATTACTATGTCCAAGCAGAATCACCTTCAGGGAAGCCAGAACTAATAAGTATGTCTTTCAGCTGGACTTTCGCTTCCCAAGTCATTCTAAGAGTGGCCATGCTGAGTCTTTTCTGCTCACAAAACCTTTTCTCTGCTTCTTCACCACCCATTCTGAAAAACAAAGAGAAGGAATTAGAAGTCTGGTCAAGGAAGGGAAAAGCTCACACTGTGTTACCTCTAACTTCCCATCAGCTGCTGAGCCAGACAACATACCTTGCATCATCCCAGGCTTGGAAGACAGAGAGCAAAGCGACGTGATCTGAATACCTGGTCCCAGCAAAATTCCTGTGCACATAACCCAGGCGTCTGCCCTCGTTGATGAAGGGTTCGGGGAAACAGGTGGCTGCAGAGATGGTACAAACAGCATCTCCCACACTGAAAGGAACCACAAGAGGGATCAGGAGCATTGAGTTATTGCTGCCAGCACCTGCTGCAGGCTGCTGATAGCAGTGCAACTTCTCTGCTAGAGACCTTAGTAATTTGGCCCTTATCTACCAGAGTTCTTCACTGAAACACTTCTCTGGAAGTGGATGTTAAATTAGGTCTGTCTTCTCTCCCCTCCTCCCCATCCGTACACCACCTTCTTCTGGTGAAAAGGACCCTACAGCCATCACAATGGCAAAGGACAGGTCTCTGCTAAAGCAAAACCTGGGGATTCATTTTTCTCCTTATCTCAGTGTTAAATTCTGTATCTCCCCACCTTTAGCTCACTGTTACACTTAAGTGTTTCAAGACCCATTCTTAATTCATAAATATTCAGGCTCCACTGGACTGGTCTCTTGCAGTTAACTCTCAGTTTCATGATTACTTCATTTCCTACACTGGCAGTTATTTCTCCTCTGCTCCCATGAATATTCAGTCTCCCCAGCTGCAGCACTTATTGCTCATCTAGATATATTGTTTTTCTCTCATAGAGAACATGTCAAGAAGCTCAGGAACTCAGAAAAACAAGAACAAGACCACTGGTGCTACTCAACTTACTAAAAAATACAGCCCATGATCATCATCTTGCCCAGACGAGGCTCAATGGGAAGCTTGGCCAGGATTCTTCCAAGAGGTGTCAACTCATCGTTGGAATCCAGGGCATCAAGCTCTGAAACAAGATCCCTTGTTATCAAAGAGGGCTAGCCAATCCCTTAGGTAAGAAATGCAGAGTTTTAACAAGTGTGTTTAAACAGAACTCCACCTGTACTTACATTTAATGTTGTTTACAATATTGCCAACCTGATTTTCAAAACTGATCTGAGGTCAGATAAATTTTTCTTTAGCTTTACAGATCTTTCACTACCCCCCCCCCCACAGTTAAAATAATCACTATTTAATTCACATAAGAATTTTCCCATTCCTTATTAATTTACTTCTGTACAAACCACAATTACACTGCTAAACTTTTTTCAAGTGCCTATATTTGATCTAATCACAGCCAACTGTGGACTCTTCATTGCTGCTGCCAAATCACAGAACTCTCTTCCTCAAAAAGAGAACACAACCTCTCATTCCATGAGGCTTTACCTGCCTTTCCCTCCTTCCATTACAGAAAAGTTATCACCTGTTTGCATCCTCAAAGCTATCAGAAGCTTTTTTTACATTTAATAAAGCTTTGTAGCCTCAGCAATTAAACAGGAAAGGAAACACAAAACGGACTCCTTAGCCACCATCAAATCCATTCTTCTTGGCATCTACTGAAGCCAAAAGCCCAAAGAACACTTTGAAAAATAACATGTCTCACCTTCCTGAAAATGTACTAGCAATGTACCTGCACTGAAAAATCACAGGTCACTCAGGAAACGGAGGCACCTGCAGAAACAGCTATTTGGTGTTAGAGCTGAAAACATTTGCCTTTTCCCCTGGCTCTGTGCTTCATATCCGCACAGTAAGAAAAGCACTAACAATTTTTAGAACAGGAAGCCATTAAACTGGAATACATATCCCCAGCTATGGTTTTCATTCCGGTATCCCTCCTGTATACAAGCAAAATAGGCTGGCCACACAACTCTTCCACAAAATCAACAGTCAAACAGATATTTCAGTTGTTAAAAGTCAGAAGAAGTGCTGGTTTAGTGACATTTGCAAAATGTGCTGCTTTACATCTAAAGCATAAACTTAAGGTGCCTCCCTGACCCATTTTATTCATATTCTAGGTAGCTCCTTGAAAAAAGTGGGGAAACAGCTCAACTCCCACCTCAGTTTCTCCTGCTTTTTATGCAGATTTATAAACTGGAGATTTAATTACTTGAGGATAATCAGATTTTGGGTCAGCAAACTGTACAAGCAGTAGTTATACAATGAACTACCAACCTCTTTTCTCAGTGCCTTTACAGCAGCTTTGTGAATGCCTCAGGCACTGGACTGAGTCTGTGTTGTACACAGCAGTGCCACAGCTGGAAAACAGGAAGCTGGAAGCTAACACAAGTTACTGGTAAAACAAAAAAACAAGCCTCCAGTTTGAAGAGTCAAGTTTCTTAAAGGAATGACCCTCCACTTGGGAATGCAAGTATTTCTTCAGCTGCACAAGCCACTGCCACCCACACGATGCCTCCAGGAAACACCTTGCTGTGTGTGACAGCGTGTGCTGCTCACAGAGCCCAGCCGGGGGTGGTGCAGCCTCGCTCAGTGAGCAGGTACAGAGAAGCACTGGCACACACTGAGCACAGCGCCATCAGCAGCCCTGGGGGCAGCGCGGGTACCTCTCAGCGTGCGCTCCGCTTCAATCACCGCATCCAGAGGGGGCGGCTCGATAGCCTTCGCCAAGAACTGCCCGATCCCGCCCAGTCGCAGCAGTTTGATGCTCAAAGCAATCTCGTGGAGCGGCGTTCGAAACATTTCGGGTGTCATGTGAGTCTGCAGTCTGGAATGAGAAGAGAACAAAGAAGGGCACGTTTCTCTGAGCACAGGCTTTTGATCACCATGAGGGGTCATTCCACCAGCACAAACTGCTGCCCTACAAAGCAAATCCTGCCTCCAAGCCAACCCATGGCCCCCTCTGTGCTCCTGGGGTTTGGGCTCTTCTCCCAGGAAACTCTGTGCTTCTCCATTCTCCTCTGGGCTAAATGTGCACTGGGAGTGCACACAGGGTGTAGCCCTCACACCACCACTGCCCACTGCAGCTTCTGCCATGAGCTGACCACAGGGAGCCTGTTTGGCTGGAGCCCAATTCCCAGCATGGCTGTGTCCAGCCCCACACGTACCCCTTACCATCATCTCCTTCTCTGCTAAGGAAGCTCTGCCACTCTTGAGAGATGACCTGCTTGCAGCCCACCTATTCTATGTGCACTTCTCTACACGTCCTCTCAACTCCAAACCACCCACTCCTCCTTTCTGCCACACTCTTTTTTGATCACTAAAAAGAGTATTTCTGCCAAATATCTTCCAAAGGTATTTTTTTCTTGTAGGAAAAAGACCTGAGGGAAACCCACAGAGCTCTTAATTCTTTAGCAGAGTGGTCCTTTGTGATCCTTCAGCTTCCTGGTTGAAATAGAATCCAAGGAATAACTGGACTCAGCAACAGGCAGGTAGAAAAGGTTTCAAAACACCTTGAACAGATATCCAGGTTCAGCTGGCACCGGATTTAGATGGTATCTCAAAAGATTCTCTTCACAAGTCCACAAACACTCTTTCCTAGGCACCATGAAACTAGTGTATTTTGGGGTTATGCTCTTTCAAGGAAAGTAACTTTAAAATCATGAAGTAGCCTAAAATCAGTTCACTGTCAAAAATGGTTAATAAAAATCACTCCACTGTATTCGACAGCAGATCTAAAAAAATTTGAGCAATTCAAGGAGAGCTTCTGATCAACTGATGCTTTCAGAGGTTACAAAAAGTTGAACAACAAAAGAGTTATGCTCTAGCAGCCAGAGAAAGGGGCACTGAAACTTTCATGAGAGAGATCAAACATGGAGTGTAACAGCTGTGTAGACTTTTCCAACCAGCAAAGAGATTTCCATGGCTCTAGTAATGTGGAAACAGCTTGGCAGAGAGAAGAGGTCAAAAGTTTCAGCTGCAGGGAAGGTGTTGGAGCAGCATGAAGGGCTTCCTGGCCATGGAATGAGGATGAAGAGAAAAGTACCATCTGCTTTCCCTGATTTTTACCACTTTCATGACAGCATTGCCTGTTACGTGGAGGTGCCAGGTGCCCCCAATGTTTGCAGGCAGACCAGAGCCTCATCCTCATTACAAAGGTCTTTTCTGCCCTGCCTCAATTCCCAAGCAGTATTACTTTTTCACTGAGAGGTTCTGCAGGTTGCAGTGGAGCTCTTAGTATTAAAACCATCAACTATTTTCCCACCTCATACTATGGGTAAAAGCATATCAACATACGTAGATTTGTTTTAAGCCAAAGAACTGCGATATTTCAGTGTGAACTGACATCACATATCCCCTCTCTCTGTGCTTTCTGCAGTGATTTCCCCAGTTTGACCAGAGGCAGCACACAACAGTTGTGGGACAATCTCTGAGGGTGTTTTGTCTCCATAAAGCACAGCCTCACCTCTCAAAGCGAGCTCTGCTGCATAGATGGAAACAGAACCCAGCACGCACACGCCCAGCTCTGCCTTTCCGCTGCTCCAGGTTGGTTTTGGATGCCCAGACCGTGGCATAGTTTGTCATGTTGTTGTGAGCAGTGAACAGCTTCACTTTTTGCCTGTTTCAGGAAAAAAAAAACAAAACAACACTTGAGAAGTTCTTCACTTTATGTCCTGCCAAATCAGTTCTTACTTTATTGCTTGCAATGACACTGCCTTTGAGAAGCCTGCCACCCTGTCTGCGTAGCTGAGCTTTGGCTAGTTAGGCATGGATCTGGAGGCTAAGGCATCACTCTTTATAAAGCAGTGCCCCAAGCCATACACAGCATGATGTTCTCACAACTGTCCCAAAAGCTTCAAATTCTCATGAATTCATGAGCTCCCTGTGTGCGCTTTGCTCAGACAACATGCACAGCAAGGCAGGGTCTGTAAGAGGCTACAAAAATCTTCCTCTTTGCCATCAGCCAGACGCTGAGGGTTTGTCGTACTCATTTGGCAGATGACATCCATCAAATCTGCGTGGAGACCCATTGACACCTCACATGAATAGTGCCAGCATGACAGGCCCAGCCCACTGAGATGCCAGTGTGGTGTGTCACTGCACTGACCAGCTAAAGACAATGCTAATTTGTCCTGAGTTAGAGTCCTCAGGCTCAGCTCTGGGAGCATGGCAACACAAGGCATTTCTGTGTGCTCCCAAAACCTCTTCTGCATTCCCAAGAGTAGGATTTACCAAACAAAAAGCTGCTTCATGAACTCACTTGCAGGAGTCAATAACAAAGACCACGTCATTGATGGTAATGCTGGTCTCGGCAATGCTGGTAGATAAAATAACCTATAAAAACCAGGAATTGCGAAGGGACATTATTGGGTCTGAAATAGCAGAGGATGGACAGCAAGATAAACTACAGAACTTGTATTAAAAAAGGCAGCAATACAATCCCCAAAAGCCCAACAGGACTGCACATGGAGAAGGGTCCCTTACTTTGGTCACTCCGGGAGGCACAGGATCAAACACTCGACGCTGTTCTTCCAGAGGAATTTGGGAATGCAGAGGTAAAATCCTGTAGTGCTGGCCTCCTACAACAGGAATACAAGGTGGCTGGTAACTACTGCTATGTGAATCTCATTTCATCTTTACACAACGTAAAAATTTCTGCCCATTCACTTTCATAACAAATTGGCTCCCTAAGCTTCCCACCCAACTCCCATCTTCACATAGCCACTAGTTTCCTCTGGAAAAGATGAAATATAATAAAACAGCAGCTTGTACCAAAGCGTGGGCTCATTTCTAGATGCTTCTGCATTGTATAGATCAAGTTCCAGCCAGGCAAGAAAACAAGGACAGCTCCTGGAACATTCAGAGTCTTGATATAAATCAGCAGGGCCTCAATGAGCTCAAAAGAGGTTTCTCTCTCATTGAGCTGAGCCATGGAGTGCTTTGTTTCTGGGCCATAGTCATCACTGCAAATAAGGTTGCAATTGGCCTACAAAAAAAAAAGTCATATAAATTAATTTACTCAAACTACAGGGACTGGCTGGCCAGGCAAACAGGAAAATAAGATACATGGGTAGTTGCCTCTCAAGAAAAACTGGCCTTTTAAAAAAAATTTCAAATAACTGGCCTAAATAGAAGTCTCAAACCTACAAATTAAAAGCTGTCATAAGTGAGAGTTTCTAAACAATGTATGTGAGCACTGGCAATATCAACTGCAAGCAAACGAGGGAGAGAATCTAAATTTTCACTCTGAAAAAGTATCACCAAGCTCATGTTTCCCTGTTCCTTCTTCCAAGGTCACCAACCTTCTCATTTGCAAAAGCATTTCAGTTCTAGCTTTAAAGAGAAGTAGATTGACAAAACATGAGAACTTTCGCTCCAATGAAAAAGAAATCCTTCAGTTTAGAAGGGCAATGGGAAAACGCAGTTGTATTAGTGAAGGTAACAGCAATCTCAGATACTAAACATAGGAAAGCTGCTGCAAGTGTTTTAATTCAGCAATGCCAAACGAATTACACTTGAGTTGGAGTCCTAAAACTGGCACTTGTTCAATTTTTCATAATGAAAAACTCAAACATACATCATCATCTTCAGCACTTTCTTCATCCTTCTCTTTTTTCTTCTTTTCCTTTGGTGGAGGAACAAACTGAGTCATTTGAATACAATCTTCCAGAAAATAATCTGCAAGGACAGACAGGTGATCAGGACTGACTGCCAGAAACCTGTTTAAGGCAACACAATTCTTCTCATCATCTCTCCAGAGTCTCCTGATGTAATCGGGATGTTTCAGAATGTGAAGCCAAGACTGATAAAATAACAAGCAAAGCAGTTCCTGGAAGCGCAACCACTGATTTACCTTGGACAGGAAAGGTTCTGCCATAGACCTCGATGATGGGACAGTTGAAGAAGTATTCACAGAACATACTGGTGTCGATGGTAGCAGACATGAGGATAACCCTGATTTCAGGGTACGCCTGAATGACATCCCTCAGCACCACCAAAAGAAAGTCAGTCTGCACAGAAGGACAAAAAAGAATCGTTAACTTCCTACCCATAAAAAGCAGCATCTTGCCAAGAGACCAGAAAGAACTACACAGACATACACAGGACAAGAGAGGTAACAAACAGCATAAAAACATTCTATAAACAGAAACAGTTGTCAGTGCTTTATTTTAAAATTACTACAATTCCCGGGGTAAGTGCATGTTAGGATTAGAAGGATTATTCTTTACTCTAAAAACAGTCTACTTCCTTCCTAACAATACATTACAACCTCAGGTCTTTATAAACTTGGTTTAAATATAAAGTAGACACAGTTCATAAAATAAATAAAAATTACTGCAGGTATACATGAAGTTTATAGTTCTGCTTAAATGTGCCATTTATTTTGTTTTGCCATGCAGTTAGGCATGCCCTTAGCTCCACAGGTATAATTCCTATCTCAGTCAAAATTTCAAAACTTGCATTTTACATCATTAACATAAAATTGATTGATCAAGAGAAAAATGCATGTTGCAATTCTGTCCAAATGAGACCCCAAATTCTGTCCAAACAAGCTTAAATATCCTGTCAGAACCTTGTGTTTTTTCTCACTCTTGGTGTAGCAAAGATGAGAACTGTATAGGACAATCAAGGGGACAGAAAATGTTTCCCATTTCTTAAATGACATTCAATCCCCCTCCTAATTCTATTGCAGGTTCTGTAAAATATCACCAGTAATACAACACTGTCAGTAGGAAGAGCACTCCAAAGCAACAGTGACATTCAGTGTGCTCCCCCATTTGGACAGGATGTGTTTGCACTGTGGTGTTCTGTTCTCCAGAGAGGACCAGGACACAGGAGATGCTAGCAGGAAAAAATCAGAGGGCAGCAAGCAACCACAAGTCCTTGCTCTGCTAATCAGGCAAGGAGTGATTTTAGTTTTTCTAAAAACCTTACTTTAGATGGAAAACTGACATACGTCCCTCAAAAAGACAGTTTCCTCTCACATGTTGGGTACTACACACAAACATGTACACAAGTCGAACAGAAGCACAGAGAGATTAGGCCTGTCATCACCAGCTCACTCACATTAATGTCTCTCTCATGGATCTCATCAACAATAACATGACTAATGCCACGGATCCCAGTCTCCACCTTTCTCAGAAAAACACCTGAAAAAGTCACAGCAGGTAAATGTTTCTGTAACAGATCAATCTTCCCCCTCTCAGTCCCTGGTCTAAGTCAGGAAGCGTGCAGGCCACCCAGCCCCTTTTCCAAGCCCATCTCTAATTGCCATGCTTTCACCTGCACAAACAACAGCCAGGGCATGAAGCGTTACCACCTGAAAGACTCTTCCAATTTCCCACCCAATGCTCCTTCCCCTTCTATCTTTTAAGGACAATCTTATGGAAATTTTACCTCTTCACAGGATTATTTCTGTGTGCAATCAGACCTGTATTCCCAGACTTCTGAACAACAGTCTTAACCTTTCTTTGCACAACAGCATGTCTGCAAACTTCTATCCAAAAAACCCCTTTCCAATCTTTGAAACGGGCTTCCTACAAATCTGACCCTCACCACATCCTGGCTTTTGCTGCTAACGCGGAGTCCAGCCCCATAAGTAGCGAGGTGCAGAGACAATGAAGTACAGACCCACAGTGCAGAACATGATGCTGGCGTGTGGCCGAGGGAGCACGGACTCGAAGCGCACGCTGTACCCACAGCTCTGCCCCGGCTCCTCTCCCCTCTCGTAGGACACACGCTCTGCCACGGACACCGTGCTGATCCGCCGGGGCTGAGGGGGGCAGACATTCCCTGACTTAATGATGAGGTTATACAAGTTTATCACAGCACCACTGAAAGCGACAAAGTAAACTCTAAGTGCTATGGAGGTCCTGTCCTAAGAGTTCTTCACAGAGTAATCATTGAACATTAGTATCTGTAAAAGCAGGTTTTTGATTCTGAAATGGTTAATTCCACACATGAGGTCACAGAGGGGGGATATGAGGATATATGGGAATTACCAGCTGGCATTTGCCACATCTTTTCCCTTCGGTCTGCTGAAAAGTTTTTATCTGGGCAAGGTGCAAGCCAGGTTATTCAAACTGAAGACCCATGAAAGAGTAACATGAAATAAGAACACACATAGTCTTGAGCTTTCTCCTACTTGTATTACTGAGGAGAAACCTTTATGAACAATGTCCTGCAATAATAATCAGTTTCCTCATCACATCCTTCAATCATTTAAGGTCAGGTTGGACTGAGCTTGGAGCAACCTGGTCTAGTGGCAGGTGTCCCTGCCTGTGGCAAGGGGTGGAACTGGATGAGCTTTAAGATCCCTTCCAACCCAAATCACTCTGGGATTCTGTGGTTTTATCCTAATTACCATGTGATTTCTCATATGCCCCACAGGACTGCAGAGGCTGCAGTGCCCACAAATCCCCCACCTGTGTCACCACAATGTTGCACTCAGCAGCTCGGTTGGTTCTGATGTATTCATCCAGGATGTACTGGGGCACTTGGGTGGTCTTGCCACAACCAGTGGCACCACGGATGACAACAACAGAATTGTGATGGATTGCATCCAGAATTTCACTCTCAAAATTCTTCAAAGGTAAGGCCTCTCTCTCTTCTTGGATCTGGAAAAAAAAAATCCAGCACATTTCCAAAATCCCCAAAAATCAACCTGTTCTGCTCCACGCCCATACTGTGTCTCACTTTCCTACACTTCTCCCCTACCCACAGGAAAAACTGTGGAAGAAGAGACCACAGTTTGTAATTTTTCCTGACACAGCACAACACATCCCAGCAGAACATCCAGCCCTTCTGAAAACATGGCGTGTATTTGTGCTGTAATCCAGCCTTACACACTTTGTATACATTATATTCAACCCCTTCTGGAAAAAAAAGAAACTAGTGCAGGCACACCATGTCACAGGAAGCACACTTACCCTCTGTAATTCCTGATCCTGCTCCAGGCGGTACATGAATTCACTTTTCAGATCCATGCTTATTTGCTCTGGAGTGAGCTGTAAATACAATAACATTGTTTGGACGCTTTTTGACTTTTTATATGCATCATAACTTCAGTATCAAAACAGCCACTCCAACATAATGATCCCAACTATCATAATTTCCTACACAACTCCCTGAAATCAGTTACATCTACGAGCTATTTCTTGTCATTCATTCCAGTGTATTAAGATTAAACATTCATCCTCAAAGAAGTTTCTCAGAAAGATCCAAAACACTGAAAAAGAGCAATGGTTTAAATTTAAAACTCTTCAACTGCTTGAAAAACACATTCTATTCAGCAGGAAGCCAATGAGATGATCAGACAGGAGTTTTTAATGTAAGGAATGAACTAACATAAGCACAAAACCACCCACAGAACAGCAGTTGAAAAGAGAAAAGTGGGCCAAGAGGAAAATTCAGCAGGGAACTCCTGTATTTCAACTATGAAAGAATTGCAAAAAAATTCAAATTTGTTACCTAAGGGCAAATTGCTTTTGCTGCAAGTAAGTTAGTGTACCATGACTAGCACAGAGAAATCCTGATGAGACTTGAATTCAGCTCAGTTTGCAATGTCCACACATGCACTGGTTATGTGTTTAAAACAACAACACTCAAATCCACATCAGTTCCATATTTTTTAAAAAGTCAGTATATAATGAGCAATGTTAAATTAATGTCATTTATGGAAAAAACTCAAGTAGAAGAAGATATTAATATGCGAAAACGAAGCTAGGGAATTAAAAATGACCTGTCCATGAGCTTACCTTATAATTCCAATTACAAGCATTGTATGGGCTACACAATAGGAAGTCAAAAGTCAAACAAAGCAGAAAATTGGGACACTTAAGACACTGCTTCTCAAGACTTAGTAAGACACAAAGGAAACACAAAGAATTCCCTGCCTCCAGGTCAATAAGGCAATAAATTTTATCAGTGGACTGTTTCCTCTGTTGGAATAACTCATAGTTTAAGTCCTGGGAGGAAAAAGCATTTAAAAGTTCTGGAAGCACGGAGAAAACAATCAACAAATCATTTTTTTAAGCTATCTTACATTTGCCAGAGGACCTTCATCAATATTGCAGCGGGTCCAAGGGTTCCAGTTGGAGTGAGGTGGTGACCAAGGAACAACTCCCATATGACTTTGTCTCTGCGATGGTTCGAAATGGGCCAGCTTTCCAACACTGATCAGAACTGGATTACTGGGATCTTCAGGCTAAAAATCCGAAAGCAGAGTGGGCAAAGACAGAGGAATGTGTTGAAGGAGCAGGTGTGATGTTACACACGGGAGTAGCTGACCCACACACTCACCAAAGGCACAATCTCCAGGGACAGCTCCCGAAGGGTCTTTTGCAGCTGATTTTCTAAGTCAGGAGACAGCGACACCTCATAGGGTTCCAACTAGGAAATATTTAAAAACTACACGTCAAAATACAAAGACAGACACTGGAAGCCAGAACTGTGGGCCGAACCATCAAACACTTCCTTGTGAAACAAGGCCAAAGAGAATCATCAGTTCAAAATTCACATCCTTGAAATGTTTTGGTGACTTTTCATCAAATAACAATCTCTAGATTATTTTTAAATACTTGAGTTTCATTTCAGAGGAACACACTCTCAAAGTTGTTACCAAATACCTAAATAATACATAATATTTGGGGTGTGTGCATATATATACATATTTGAATATTCAGAAAATGCTCACATGGCAGAGAATTAATCCAAACAGATGAGCATAAAAAGAAATATTTAAGTTTGTAGAAAATTCTACTGAAAAAGCATTTGTTACAAATACTGTTTCATTTAACAGGACGTAAAATTAGTTACTGCTCCATTCATATATACGTGAAGTTGTATTTCTGATCCAAATCACTGGCCAGAAAAGAAACAGTTACTAAAACCAAAGAATCAAAACTATTAACTTGTAAGATGTTTAACATGGAGAGCAAACTCTAAATCAATCATGTTTCTGAGAGGGTTATGAAATGAAAGCAGTAATTCCTGCCCCTCCTACCAAACTCACCGACTCCCCTTTCTTCTTTGTCTGCCCAGAGTAAGGCTCGATGACGCCGAGGTGGTAGAGCTGCCTGACCAGGGAAAGGGCACAGGACTGCGCGGCCAGCTTTTTGTTGGATCCATGCTCACGGCTGAAAATCCCTGCGGCACACAGAGGTCAGAGCTGCAGCAGCCGAGGAGTCAAGCAGCTGCCACACAACATACTGCTCTGAAACAGCCTCTCTGATTGCACACACAGGTAAGTTTCAAATCTTGATAAATCCAGAGTTCCAACAGGAAATCCAACCAGCCCCCTCCACCAGCCAATGCACACTGGCTGTGTGATGTTACTTACTGACAAGTGCTGTGAAGGTTTTCTGCGCTCAGTGTGTATGATTATCCAATACCACCCATGAGCATCACAAAAAGGATCCCTCACCTCTGGAAGTGGCTCCAACACGTAACTACAACAAAACCTGTTCCCATAAATATTCCTCTATACCAACATCCATCTCTTGCTAAGTTAAAAACTAAATAGGAACACGTACTTCTGCCCAGCTGCTTCACATAAATGTTCATTTCTGCATGAAAGCTCCTGCAAGAGAAAGAACACAAAGGTACAATTACCAACAATTAACACTGCAAAAATATTCGCTCTTTACATACAGTATTTCTAGGCAAAGACAGAAACTGTTGACTGATCAATGAACAAAGTAAAATACTACTGCTTTTACCCTTGAACCCCAAGTAAATTGGTAACACACCTGCTATCAATCGAACCAGTAGATTTGATAAGAAGAGTCCTGCAAATGCCACTGTGCAGCATTGAAATTTAAAGCCACATTATTAGGAAATATGCTCTGAGCTGTCCAAGTTTAAGGCAACAATTATAAAGCAGGTAGGATGTTAATTTAACATTAATGTGCATCCCACTGTATGACACATTAGTGACTAGATTAGATCTAACCACTAATCACACTAGTGATTAGATACTAGTATAACACTAGTAACTCACTAGTAGCCTGTGTTTAACAACTCAGATGCAACATTTAATACTGCTACTCTGCTTTTTGCCACACATTTGGCCAGCTCAGAGCACAGCCAAAACAAAACCAGGTCATTTAGTCAAAGACCATGGAACTTACTGCACAGGAAGAGACAGAATAGCTGAATTTGCAGGAATTTCTATTCCCTTATTGCCATACTCTGGGAACAGCAGAACTTTGACTTACTGAGTAACTTGTTACTTGAGTGACAGAGTTACTCAAGGTAACTCTCCTAAGCAAACCTAATAGTTTGCTTAGCAGGCATGTAACCAGTTCATTTAAAGGTCAACTGGTATATTAATCACAGAACCATAGGATCATGGAATGGTTTGGGTGGGAAGGGACCTTAAAGCTCATCTTGTTCCACCCTTGTCATGGGCAGGGACACCTTCCACCAGCCCAGGTTGATCCAAGCCCCATCCAACCCGGACTTGGACACTTCCAGGGATGGGGCAGTCACACCTTCTCTGCCCAACCTGTGCCAGGGCCTCACCACACTCCAAGTAAAGAATTTAGGCTTAAAGAAAAAAAAAAGTAATCCTCAACAGAGGAGGATGGAAACCATATCTGTGTTTTGAAGAATCCCAGACCTAGGCCTGTATTTGCCAGATAAAAAATTAAAGCCAAATTTTTCTAAGACAGGATTTCAACTGGCAATTGTGACTCAAGACATATAACTGGGCTTTCTTGGGCTGAGATCCTCTTTGGAAACTAGGCCTTGGCACTTGCACAGCTGCAGGCAGAGCCTTGCAGTTGTGTCCTTCACTTCTTGCTGCAAACAAACAATAAAGAAGGTTAAGCAAGTGATGTAAATTTCAGGTTAGCCCTCCTTCCTGTGCTAGCAGTGAACTGACCTTCAGGCACAGTGGCTTCAGGGGTCGAAGGCCACTGGCTCTCAGGGACACAACAGCCACCTAAGACACCGAAGACAGTATGTTTCTCAGCCAGGCCTACAGTCAGCATTCAATCTCATTCTCCTCCACCTGAGGGGAGAACAGCAACACCAGAAATCAGTTTGCAGCAGAATCCCGTGTGATTCCCTAGTCCAGCCTCAGCCGCCCACGTGAGCACGCACAGATCTGTGGTGTCACTCTTCAGCAGTAACAGGAGGAGGCAAAGGCATCCCACACTGCCGATGGAATCCCAAAACAGAGGAGCTACATCCTACCCCTTAGCATTGAGTTCATGCTTTCTGTTTTAGGAAAGCCATGTTTATATTCACAACTTATAGCCTCCTGCCATAATGAAAGTTTCCCAATCCAAATTTCCATTTCCCAGCTATTTCTATGTCCTTAGACCGTGAAAATGATTAATTGACCACAAATGTCTGAGAGCAAGACTGACATGTCTGTTGTAATTCTGTTGTAATTCATGTCTCTCATCGTTACTTAAAAAGCCCAGAAACAGACTGGCAAGATGCACGGCAACTGGTGTTTCTTAAAAAAAAAACCCTACCGAAACTATACAACTGTCCTCAAAACTCCAAGAACACCTGAAATGATCCCTCTCCTATTACACACACCAGAAGGATTAAATCCAACAGTTTGCTCTCTCTTAACAAGCCCTAGAACACATTAGGATTGTTTCACGTCTATTAGATGTTACAGCAGGTAGTGAATTCCCCCTTCTGCCATTCCGTCCAGGGAAATTCACACAACCTTCCTTGCATAAATAGTAAACAGGAAATTCTGAAATGCCCTCCAGAAGAACAATAGCCAGGCTGAGAAACATACTGTCATCTGTCATCATCTCATTCTGCTCAAGACTAACCTAAAATGCTCAGGGTTTAGTGCTTTTACCTGCACAAGGTGTAACAAAACAAGCTGCACAAACATTCCCTAAGCTACAGGATAAAAGAAATGCTCAAAAACTAAGTCTGCAACAAGCATATTTTAAATTCCTAGTACCATACAAACTAACTTTCTATGTCACCCACACATAAGGGAAAGAAATGGCCTTGCCTGAGAGACATAAATGGAGATGGAGTGACCTGAAGACAGGTTTTAAATGAGAATTTACAACTTTCTGCACCCATACAAATATTTCAGATGTTCTAAATGCTTGGAAGACTCAACAAAAGAATACTAGAAATCCTGCAAGTGAGACTCTCATGACAGGCTGTAACAAGAAATTTCTCTTGTCTTTCTGAAAACATTAACTCTCATAGAACACAAGTTTATACAATGCCAAAAAACCAACCCCAAACCCGACCAGGACAATCCAGCAGCAGCAGCATGCCATTGTTTCTGGCCACAAAATGTCACCATGTTTCACCAGAAATAATACAATGTCCTTAAGTTTTGATGGTTTGTTTGTAAAGACTGTTTACAGGAGTCAAGTAATGAAAACCATCAATTCTTCATGCACAATCTGAATTATTTTCATTTGGGGAAGCACATGCAAATGGGCTAGAAGTCAAAAAAGAGTCTCAACTGAAACCCTCAAAACTCCCTTGGGAAGAGTCTCCCTAACTGATTTTTCCAGCAGAAAATTCCACAGTCAAAAAAAGTTAATTATAATAAAAATATAAATAAAATGTCCTTAAAGCAGATTTCTACATAAGCAAATGTAAATATTTAACACTTTCTCAAAATGCTCAAAGGCAACAACAGTCATAAAACAATTACTAGGAGCAATTGATCTCTTTTCACTCAAATTGACACCCCAGCAGCTGGCTATAGCACAGAAATCAGTTTAAAAGGTGCATATCCATGGAAGATTTCTCAGATCCTGGCACTGAGGCTCCTCACCCCCTATATCAGTATTTAGGGATGTTGTTGGCAAAGAACACTACGGAGCACCGCAAATAAGCGTGAACAGCCACTGTCACCAAACCCTTCGGGCACAGACAGTGACCAAAACCACCAAACCTGTTGTGATCAGGCCCCATTTCAGTGTATTTATATTCTTCCTGGATCTTCTCCTTTTGGAAAAACTGGTTCAGACGTGCCTTGGCATTTTCCAAGGTCCAACCCCCATGAAGGTCAGCACTTAAGTCCACTTCTGACTCTGAGGTCTAATACGGAAAAGAAGAGCATCATTTACTAATTTTAAACATTCTTACAACAAGTCTTTCAAATAACTTGCTCAGATTCCATAAAATCATTGAGACATTACAGAAAATGCTAAAGAGTCATCAGTAATTCCTTATTTTCACAACAAAATGTCTGTACATACATTTGGATGTTCACAGTACCCAGAGTGATTTACTTTATTCCTCGCTTAAACAAAGTACCTTTGTTAAAATCCAGTGGGTAAATCCGCAGCTTAAGTCAAAACCAGTAACAAAATATCACATGAAAACTTGATTACAAATTAAAGGGGGTGAAACAGATGCCTATTTTAAGAGCTAAAGGAGAACTCCATAGCATGGCTTACCTCCTGACCTTCTTGCTCCTCTTTCCTTGAATAATAATCTTGCAAATTCGCACCCCTATCCCACTGAGCTCCGTGACTGCCAGAGTTTCCAGGTGCTGCACCTGGGCCATTGCCTATCACATAGACAAAAACAAAGAAAATAAAATAACTCCCCCAAAGCATGTGCTCAGCAATGGAGAGACACTTCCTGGCAATCTCGACAGTCCCTCAGATCTCATGCAGTCATTCACACCTCTGCCCCAAAGCTATGTCCTCTCTATCCTGTCTGCACAGTATTTGGGAGAAAAATCGCCACCCAAATACACATAAATTACAGTTTTTAGCCTTACCTCCTTCACTTTTTAAAAGCAAATGCGGAGGAAGGGGTCCCCCCAGAGCTGAACTGGAACCAGTGACATCTCTAGCTGCTTCCTGTGCTCCATCAGGGGTATCACCTGGGGCTGGCTACGAAAGGGAATGAAGGAAAACCTCAGCACATTGGTACAGAATAAGTTCTACTATTTAGCTAGAAACTGTTCAGGCAATTTAAAGAGCTCAGGCAACATTATACAATGGTTGTTCCCAGTAGCAACCCCAATAGTAACACCCTTTTGAAAACTGAAAGGAACACAACTGTAGTTATGTGAACACTGAATTGGCATTAACTAACTGGTGAATCAAAACCTAACCATCAGTTCTGTTCCCACTGGGTTTCACCCAGGCTACCAAGGCAAGAAGGCCCCTTCCCCTGAGAAAACCTCATGAAGCACTAAAAAAAGATTCTTCCTCCCCAACAGATAACACATAACTTCATGCTTTACTTCATTTTTGTCTCTAAAATAGCTGTAATGACAGTTACCCTCCTCCTCAGCCTCTATGAGACAGTCACTGCTGATGGTTCACACAACAACACAACATCATAAAAAGCAATGATCCTGTCACACACCTGACGAGCTACAGCAGCAAGCAGTTATAGTTTAAAAAAATGGCAAATTTTCAATGTCTGGTTTGAGGTATCTCTGATTTTTTTTTTTTTTTTTTTTTTTTAAAGTACACGGGATTACAGATAGATAAAAAAATACTACGTGTCTAAAACAATTCCCAGTATTCAGCACTTTTAAAGGCCAGGCTGTACCTCTCAGGGAGACTCTGAATTCTTTCCAGCCTCACCAGCTTTGCAGCTCACCATGCAGCTGTTTTGACCAGACCATCCTACAACATTCAGTTGGATTCGATAACCTTAAGCATTTTCTCCAATCTGAATGATTTTATGATTCCACAATACTCTGTTTGTACCCCAGCTTTCCAGCACTGCAAGCACAAGTCCCTCATATTCAATCCTCATCACTGCACAGGGGCACTGGACTGAACTCAGGGTGAAGCACCACTGGGAGCAAAGAAAGGTCATGACTTGGTGAGGAGAAAGACCAGCTTACTCCAAAAGCAGGAACTTCCTCCTTCTTCATTTCGTTCACCCGCACCAAGTAGTTGATGAAGTCTCGGGCAGCGTTGCTCTGCGCGTCCTTCTTGTTGGTGGAGTTGCCCATGCCAACATAGTTGAAGCCTTGCACTCGGACCTGCATGGAACAACACACAGCTCTGTGTGGGAGAGGGGCCTGCAAACCACCAACACCGATTGAAACACTAAAGTCTGCTTGCTCATAAACACAGGAGAAGCAACATTACTAAATATTGTTATACATCACTAGATTTAGCTACATATTTCTGTAGGTTTTGACTGTATTCGCCGTGTCTACTAAAGAGACTCACACATTCTGAGAACTTCCATTCCCAGAGCACAACGCTTCCCAAAACCTTGCGGAAGAAGAAAAACCAATGTAGGAAGGGACCCTGGCAACACACAGCAGCAAACCCTGCTCAGGATCACTTTCCTCAACCTTAATCCCAAACCCTCGGACAACAAGGATGGGAGTGAGCCTGTGTTCCCTCAACCTTAGCTCCACATTCTTGCAGCTAAAAAGGTGTGATTGATTTCTGATGCTTTTACTTTAGGGCAGTAATTCTATATCCCGGACAAAGATACCTCCAACCAACCAGTAACTACCCTGGATTCACAGCCATCATACTGAGCTGTGCAAATCAGGAAGAGAGAATGTTTTTGCGAGACTGATCCTTTCACCTGTTAAGTTTCCATAGATGCTCATGGGGCATCAACATACAAAAACCAGAATAAGAATATACATATATTGTATAATATACACTATTAGTTTATGTGTATTAGTTCTTACAAGAGCATAAAGTGACAGGACAAGAGGGAACATATTTAAACTGACAAGCAAGCATTCAGATATTAAAAAGAAATCCTTCCCTGTGAGGGTGGGCAGGCCCCAGCACAGGGTGCCCAGAGAAGCTGTGGCTGCCCCATCCCTAAAAGTGTCCAAGGCCAGGTTGGAGAGGGCTTGGAGCAACCTGAGCTGGTGGAAGGTGTCCCTGGAGGGGTTGGAACAAGATGAGCATTAAGGTCACTTCCAACCCAAAGCATTCTAAGACTCTATGAATCTAATTGTGCAAACAACCACTGCATCTGAGTAATGCTCAATTCTCAGCTGTAATACCTTGAAAACTGGTTTCATATCATTGTGCTTCTCAGTTTTACTATTGTCAGGGAAGACAAATAGGGGGAAGGAAGGGTAAAGCAGCCAGTTGAAGGTGTTCAGTGCAGATCCACAGCAACACACAAACCAACCCATTGTGCATGTGGCCTCACACTTAGCGCCAGCTGGAATTCCCAGCTCCCACAGCCACACCAGCCAGAGCCAGGAGCAGAGCACTATTACAGGCTAACCTAGCAGCCACTCCAAGGGAATGCCTTCATACATTTCATCTCAAGTTGCAGACCAAGTTCCTTGCAGAGGTGACACCCAGTACCCCTCGCCAGTCACTTTAACCACAAGAACGACCACACACACGGCCTGCAGGCACTCACCGCCCTAAAGCAAACCCACCACCTTTCCTGCAGGAGCATCCTTCCCTCCTTGCACACACAGCCGGCATGCTCTGGGGCTCGGGGCAGCCGAGCCTCCCTGCCTGCTCCCTGCGAACCACAGACCCCCGGCACGGGCCCCACACCCCGGTACAGCCCCCACAGCCCCGGCACGGGCCCCACACCCCGGTACAGCCCCCACAGCCCCCTGGCAGCGCCCAGACCCCAGTACGACCCCACAGCCCCATCACAGACCCCCGTCCCTCCGCAGGGCCCCAGTTTTGCTCTGGTGGAGTCCCCCGTGTCCCGACAGGGCCCTCTGCCACCGCCAACATCCCCAGACCCCCGGCAGAGCCCCAGGTCCCTCCGGGCTGCGATCCCACAGCCCCGGCAGGGCCCCGAGAACGCAGGGGCTCGGAGCCCAGGCCCCCCCGGCCCCTTTTTGGGAGCCCGCACCTCGCAGAGGAAGGTGTGCCGGCCGCGGCCGCCGGCGGCGCGGATCTCGTAGGCCGGCATGAGCCTCCTCCGGCCGCACCAGGCGTACAGGTAGTTCTTCACGTCCCCCATGGCCGCAGGGGCCGGGCCCCGCCGGGCAGGGCGCTCCGGGAGCCGCCGCAGGGCGGGCACGGCCGGACGGCGGCCGGGATGGGGCGGGCATGGGGCGGGGTGGGAGGAGACGGGGATGGGAAGGGGCGGGCCGGGAGGGGATGGGAAGGGTTGAGATGGGGGAGCCCCCGCAGGTCCGCCCGGGGCCACAGAGCCGGTGCTGGGCAGGGTACCCGGGGATGGTGTGGAGGGTCCCTGGGGGAGCCGTGCTCGGCCCCAGCACAGACGGCTGAGACGGCACCTCGGTAGTGCCTGCAAACAGCTCAAAGGTGGGGGGGAAGAGGAAGGAGCAGGGACCGCGGACTAAAGCACAAGATGCTCCACCTCAACACGGGGAAGAATTTCCTCATGTTGAGGGTGGCAGAGCCCAGAACAGATGTCCAGGGAGGGCGTGCAGACATTCCAAACTCACCTGGACACGTTCCTGCATCACCTGCTCCAGGTGACCCTTCCTTGGTAAGGGGGTGGGACTAGTTGGTCTCCAGAGGGCCCGTCCAACCCTAACAATCCTGGGATTCTGTGGAGATGCTCCGAGGGCTGGAGCCCTTCTGTTCCAGAGCCAGGCTGAACAACTGGGAGCATTCACCTGGAGGAGGGAAGTCTAAAGGGCCTGTGCCTAAAGGGGCTCCAGGAGAGCTGGAGAGGGACTTGGGACAAGGGATGGAGGGACAGGACAAGGGGAAATGGCTTTACACTGCCAGAAGGCAGGGTTAGATGGGATATTGGGAAGAAATACCTCAACATGAGGGTGGGCAGGCCCTGGCACAGGGTGCCCAGAGAAGCTGTGGCTGCCCCTGGGGCCCTCAGAGTGTCCAAGGCCAGGCCGGACAGGGCTTGCAGTCACCTGGCCTAGTGGAAGGTGTCCCTGCCCATGGCAGGGAGTGAAATGAGATGAGTTTTAAAGTCCCTTCCAACCCAAACCATTCTGTGGTTTTGTGATTCTATGACTTCCTGCAAGACAACATTCTGCACGGCAATACAGAGATGCACAGCTCAGTCATGGCTTTGTTTCTGTTTTAAGGGAATAACAGATAAATTGAGAAATACCTGCTTATTAGAAAGTCAAAGCTTGCTGTTTCAAAAGGGGTTTTTTAATTTGCATTGAGGCATATAAACACAAAGACATCAGACAAAAGCAGGATTCTACATGCACAGACAGTGTCCCAGGGACCCTGACAAACAGATACCAGTCTGGACAACCTAGTGGGGTCATACTGTTGTTAAAACACAGTGCAGTGCTCATGAAGAGCTGGAGGGAGGGTGGAGCCACACCTTCCTCCTTTCTAGGCAAAAGGAGCCAGCCCCTTCAGCTGGGGAGAATTTGTTATTTTTTTAATGAAAAGATACCAGTTAGTCCTGGAATGTGCAGAGCTCCAGTGTAAAGTGCTGGGCCACGTGTGCCCCAGCAAAACCAGCCCTAAGAGGAAGGGGCTTGGGCACATTGCGAATTCCCTGAAAGAAATTCCAGCCCAGCATGTGGGGAATGTGCCACATGGCAGAGAATCCCAGAAGAGGAATCTCCAGATCATCATGGAAGTGGACAACATTGTATGTGTGGCACTTGGGGACGTGGCTCGGTGGTGGATCCAGGAGTCTCAGGTCAATAGTTGGACTCCATCTTAGAGGCCTTTTCCAACCTTAATGATTCCAGGATTCTGTGATCAGTCACCATCAGGCCACACAATGCTGTCCAGCTTGGCTTTGGCCTTGACAATGAACTCCTCGGAGGCATCAAGAAGCGGAAGCCGTGGAGGTCCCATGGGAATGCCAGAAACAAAAGTCATTACAGCTTTAGTCTGTGCAACACCAAAACCTGGGCAGACAAAAGCAAAATCAGGATCTTTGCAGACCACCTTGCTTAAAGCAGCTTTGGTAAAGGTGTGAAAAAAACCAGCAGCATAGATTTGCTATGTACCCACCAGCAACCAGGCTTCCAAGTATTTCTTGGAAGTGAGAACAGCATAACTCAGAAGAGGTAACTGTGCTTGCAGACAGGAAAGACATTGCAGTAAAAATTACACCTATTTACTAGATTTATTTATATATAGGCAACCCCCAATGCAGACATGTGCAAAGGCAAGCCCTGGGCATAGTAAGAGGCTGCTCTCTGTCCACAGCTCACAACGTCTGAGGCACCTCTGGAAATTCAGTGTTTGCCTCTTTATCTATAAGGCTAAAAAATAATGCAATTCCTCTGACTCTGAACCCAAGAAATAAACCCAAGCACTAAAGCTCAGCTACATTCATCAGGGCTTGCATATCACAGGAAACCCCCAGTGAACAGTTCTCTTCATTAAGTGTCTAAGTTAAACATTCCCTGTGTGATTCAGTCCCCCTACACCACTCTGACTTGGTTGGTTTTAATTGCTTTTTATATTTAAATTTGTTTCTAAATAACATTCCCTTTTAAAATGTTTTGGCCTTGCACAGCCTTCAACAAAGTTCCACTTAAATTACAGCAAATCAGGAGAGAGAAGTATAGGAGCTGTTTTCCTCCTTGGGCACCAACATTTCAGAAAAATGAAGAAATGTAGAAATAAAGAAATGAGCTTCTGGAGACAGAAGGGAAAAAAACCCTAACAAAAAACCAACCCACAGAAAAAGTCAGGATAAGAAAAAGTATATCACAGAGTCTCAGCTTGAAATCTGAGATTTCACAGCAGAAGGAAGGAAGGGAGAGAGGAATCTGTTGGGGATTCTTGGTCAGCTCCCTTTGTCGAGCTTCCAGCTGCTACTAAGTTGGGAAACAGCAGATGCAACAGTTTTTCACTGCAAAATCTTTCAGGAAGGAAGTTCCATGAGTACAACAACATGAGAGTTTCAAGAGCACCAAGTCCACATTTTTAGACATAAGGAAACAGCAATCTTTATCCATTTTACTTACCCAGTTTGATGACAAAGTTGAGGAATTCCCCAGTGAGAAACTAGAAAAGACCAACAGTAGTTTATTAACACCTTCAAATTTGAAGGTGTGAATGCATCTAGAGCTATTATATCTTGTACAACTGTTGGCCAGCTTTGAGAAAAGCCCTTGGTCACCAGGCCAGTCTATGGGAAATACTAATTGGATTCCATTGGAATAGGGGAGGGATGCCTCAAATGTCCCATTAAAAAACCAGGTACAGATTGTATTCTGATGGCTCAGAACTCCTCACAAATCTTTCTGCCCTACACCACGTAGTCCATCCCTAGAATATTCCTAGTCAAGGCTTGGTCACCACCGGCTTATTCAAGGAAAAAGACTCATTCACTTGGATGAGATTAGAGAGTTGAAGGGTGAGGCAGATCTTAGTTAAAAGTTAGTAAGAACTGGTCAAAAAGCTGAGGAGGGATGAGTAACAAGGTGGGGATGGAGTTGGAAAAAGTTTCCTTTAATAAAGCTACCTCAGCATATGGATGGCAAAGCCACAGGGAGGATGCTGTACCTGATACTTCTGTGCCAAGGCAAGGTCTGGCTTTGCAAAGGCTTGCAACATCAGATTGGTTTGTTGGCCCAAATAGTTGTATGTACTGCCAAAAAAAAAGAAAAACCCCAAAACAAACCAAAAATAGAATTGGCAAACACAAAAGAGGAACTTAAAACCAGTGAAACAAAGCAAGTAACCACAGGCTTTTGCTGTTGACAGGGTAAGAGTGTCGTTATTAAGAGAGAGAGATGTGCAATCTATGTGTGGTCAAGCATCTGATGCACACCAAGCCCTACAGAAGAGTTTACAGAGCAGATTTGCCAATGTCATAATTTTCCAGTTGCTTGTTCATTTAATGGGTCATCTAGATGGGAACACAGATATCACACAGTAATTCATCTAAGCAGCCTGGTAAGGGGCAGAAGATAAATCAGAAACTCAGCAGAGCCCTCTTCCTCACAGACTTCTCATGTCAACTAACCATTTTAACCTCTCTGGCTTTTGGTTCCTTACACATACAATGAAGATTGAAGTAGAGAATCACTTCTACAGTTGCTGTGAGAATAACAAGTACATTGAATCCTTTGGGCCAGCTTAGGGACTGCAGCAACAATCACCCAAAGGAACACTGGGTGAGACCCCAGGTTACATGACTGTCCCATCACTAGGACTGGGGCTCCATTATGTGTCTGTTTGCTTCTGTACATCCCTACCCTACAAAATCCTCTGTTGTGGTGACAGAAGGCAGTCAGAGAAACACTGTGCATATAGTGGAAGATACAACACCACAGTATGAGTGTAGAGGGGAAAGAGTCCAAGCCATACTGACCTTCCAACTGCTCCATTTGCCCCTACTGCCAATGCACCCAACAGTTGCTAGTTTGGGGTGGGGGAAGAAAAAGTAAAAAAAAAACCACTTTACTTCATGTAACAAAATAAAGAAAAAAAAGGGGTGGTGGGAGGGAGCAGCAAACTCCCTGGCACTGAGTGTCCAGGGTTATTTTTCCCCAAGGCTGAAGCAAGAGAATGCCTTAGAAGAAATTCTTTCTAAGAGGAGCCTCTTACCTCATCCACCCCATAAAGAAATTCAAGCTGCTCTGTTTCATTCTTGTGTATGCACTGTGCAAAGTCCAAGAGATCCGTGTCGCTGAACTTCACGCCCTGGAAGGTGGGGATCCGTTCTTTTATTCCATCCAGCAACTCTTCCACACGAACTGTGCAGGACAGCAATCTCACATGAAGGAACACAGCCCTATCCTGGGAGAGCCCCTGCCACGTCCCCAAGAAGGTGACTTAATATTTTACAAGTTGTTCACTTTTGGCCTAAGCCTAGTAAACTATACAGCTCTAAACAAATGACTAAGACAACAAAAAGTAGGACTTGATTACCAGATTAGATCTCAAAAACCCTGGATAAGGGAAAGTTTAGGCATGAACTGGAAACAACATATTTGAGATTAAATATAAATACATACATCCAGAAACACCATGTAACCTGCTGCCCAGAGCAAATAACCAAAGATCTGTACTCTGTACTTACTCTTCACACCTGTCAGAGGAGGAATGTGATAGTAATAAAATGGAATATCAGGGGCCTCAGATGCAACCTTCTGTAAGAAAGCCACCAGCTCATCTGGAAGGAAAACATCAGATATCCCCTAAGAAAAGGAGACTGTCCCCAGGGAGAGACCTCAGCTTGAGCACCATACATACAAAGCCCTTCATATGTCATAAAAACATTAAATGTGACAAGAATTGGGGGAAGACCTTAAGGAAGGCAAAGACAATAATTGTTTTAAACCAAAGCAGTTTCAGTAACTCATTCATTCTCTTACAGGTGTAACTCAGGCCTGCACTTACACGTGCCACACCTGTGTGCCAATTGGTTTCACCAGGATCACTTGTATGTAACACAGGACAAGGTATCAAGTTCACATTCACCTCCCTGGGGTATTGCTCAGTGGTGATGATAGACAGGTTTTTGCATTATTTTCCTGTACCACTTGAAAAATCAAAGGGTTATTACAGTTGGCATTCTTCCCAAGAATCTTCTTCACTGCATCTTTTGTAGATCTTAGCAGTGTTCGCATTGGAATACCAGGAAGAGGAACGGCAAGAAAACAAACAGTGCTGCCATCCTACTCTGAGTGAGGTCTTCTGCTGATCTTTGTGCTGCTCTCGGTGAGTACCAGTTTAGTTGTCACTGATTGTGTCCTGGCTGTCACTACCAGCCATTCTGGCAACACACTCTGGTTTCTTCTGGTGCTTTTGTATGAAAAGTTCCATTTAATATGTACAGTCCCGTAACTCAGACAACATTTCTGTTGCAACCTCCACCTCCTGGGGTTATTTTATGTTGTTTGTCCTTAATGTAATGAAAATCACTCCATTTCTAAGTCCCAAGGTAACCTTAGGTGGAGAGAACCAAGCCTGAACGCCTCAGTAATCAGCAGTTCATCAGCCTGCTCAGTGCCCAGCAAGGGTCAGCATGGAACCAACCGCTTCCCAGTGTGGCCCAGATCAAGCCTCAACCTCAAACTATTGATTCAGAACACAGACTAGTAGCTACCCTTGCCATAAGCAACTATTCTTCTTAGAGCATAACAAAACACATCCCAAAGGACATCTTTCCCACTTCTTACCAGAATTCTGCTATCTTCCATCTTTTAAAAAAACACTTCTTGTAGGTTTTGCTTTTCCATGACAAGAGTGCAAACATCATCACCACCAGGTATTAATCCTTTATCTATGATAAAGGTTTGGAGAGCAATAAAAAGGCCTCAGCAATCACATCTACTCACCTTTGTTTGTGGGTTTGAAGAAGAAGGGGGCTATGACAGCAATGCCACCAGCTCCTATGGCTGCTGCATGTCTTGCCTGTAAAAGACAGAATGGGAAGTACTTGGAGGTACATCTGCTTATATTTATCACACACAGTGAAAAGGAATTGTATCATATACACACCAGCTCTTGGGATTCTGGCAGACTCAGTGCTCCCACGTGAATGATCACATGATCCAATCTGTGGAAAAAAGCAAAACAAACCCCGAATTCAGAAGGTTTGCAGAGGTTCCAGTGACCACGAAAAATACCAGGCTGCCAAAACGAGCCCAGGGAGCCACAGAACAAGAACCTAAAAAGGATTTGAGCCTGTGTTGACCCGGCAAGCAAACAGGGAAAATACTAATATTGACAAGCAGCCGTTGGTGGGGGAAAAAAAAACATAATTGCAAACATGACTCATGTGTGACTCCTTGCTGTTGTACTTGCAAGGCTGTCAGGAGGGACAAATCTTAGCATTTCATTAGGAAATTGAAATTATGACATTAAGGGTTTAAGGACAAGCTGGGAAGAGTAAAGGATAGCAAAGTGTATCCTGGCATTCTAAACTTATTTCTCTTCAAACCTACCTCACAGGAGCAGTTCTGAGTGCTTGTCTGCTCCTGCCAAGGGAATCTCCCATGTTCGAGGCCATCAATCCCATTGCTGTGTTTCTTGTTTATATCCATAGGAGATATGGATATAAAGGCTGTGAGAGCCTTCCTCCAGCTTATTTCTGCTCACTACCCTTCTCCCCCAAAACACCTCCTTCTCTGCACATCCTCTGACAGAGCAACTAAGAGGAAGGCAGCAGTGAGGGATACAAGGCTATGGCAGATATAAGAAATGGAGCACACAGTTGGGCACACAGCTGCAGATCCATGTTGAATTCTTCCCTTTGTCACTGATTTTGCATCTTTAGGGAAGCAGTTAAACACGCGACACCTCGGGTTCCCCCTTCCAAATAACTATATTAAAAGGTTCAGAAATGCTCTGTATTTTCAATTATTCTCAAGAATAAGCGAAAGGCACCCCTCCCCAAGCCCTTTCTTGTCCCCCCAGCCCTCAGTGTACGAAAGAGAGGAACTCTTACAAACTCTCTAAGCAGCAGAAATGGACACCAGCTAACTGGCAGTGACAAAACCACACTGCTGTGATGAATGAGCTGGGGAACAAAGCCCAACAGCAAAATACTGAAGTAAAAAGGCACAAGCAAGTTTGGCTTTGCAATCAGGCACGCCAATATCGTAACAGGATCTGGAATTCCCTGCTCCCTCTCAGCTACTCACTTGTCCTTTCCTTGGCACATCCATTCTTCTGCCACCTGCTTCCTCTCCTGGATGCTGAGGGACAGGCCTTCTCCTGTTGTGCCATTCACTGTTCCAACACAACACAACACGCTGGCTGAGGCCTCACCTACACACATTGGATTCACTGAAGACAAGAACTGACACTTTTGAGTTGGGGAGAGTCATTCAGTGGGTCTCCTCTGCCAACACATTACCCATTCCCCTCTGGGAGTGGCACCATATGAGGGCTACACTTATTTTATCCCACACAGAAATGGGCTGTGGGCAAAAGCAGATGCCTTAAGTACCTCTTGCTCTCTCCCCACTGGCCAATATAAGTGGCCAGGATGATCCTACATCCTCAGTCCTCCCACTACAGCTTTTATCAGCCAAGATATCACAAGATTTCCATCCAGGCAAAAGGGCTGTAACACCGTTTCAGTCAAAAAAACCACTTACCAAAAACATTCTTCACATTCTGCACGTTTACCAAATAATCCACATATTGACAGATCACTGGAAGGTTAATTTGTCTGCAATGAAAGAAATCAGAGCAACCATAACTCTCCACCCACAGTTATCTTTAACTTAGTGATTAAGAAACCAAAAAAACGCCATGTATTTTGAAGCCTTGCATTTGTACACACACAGATTACCCCAAGGAATGATGCCCTCACCATCTATTTAACATCTGAGGTAACAGCTCAGCCCTGAATTCTCTCTTCCTGTTTCTCTTCCTCCTGACAAGCAGTTTGCCTTTCCAACCTCTTCTCCCAATTGGGAATTTCTGCAGGCTCATCACAGGACTTTTTTTGGGAGATAGGAGGTAACAGGAGGCACTCAAACCTTTTCAGCTGTTGAGGGAAACAGGAGTCCTCTTGAGAGCACAAAGATATTTGTGCAAGTGCTGACAAATAGTTAAACTACTTCTGGACACAGACACTGAAATAGCATCTGCTGGATGTGACTTTGACCTCTCTCTCTGTCTCATCAAAGGATGAGGAAAACAACAGACCTTCCCAACAAACAGGGGAAATAGAATTCTATGTTTATCTTCTCTGCAGATTTTGTTTATCAGTGTATAATATTTGGCTGTTTTCATTTTGTTAAACATACAGACAGACCTTATAGTCTGGGAGTCAATTCTGGTGCCGTGACTGGTTTTACACATCACCCAAAATTCCACATTTGTCTTCCCAGAACAAAACATCCAAGGACCATGCACTCCAGGCAGAGGGCTCAGGTAACTCTCAAAATACCATGTTTCAATAAAGTTGAGTTATGATAAAAAATGAAATCAGAAATAAGTTTCCCTTAACAGAAGAATCAAAGCAATACCTCCAACTGAATGAATTCCCTGACTGGCAGAGTGCCAAACTTCAAAGCACTTATGAAAAGTTCACTTTTGGAAGTCTGTACTAGCAAATCTCCACTGACTCACTCTAAAACACCAACACATCCCCCACCAGAGCTCAGGGTTCTCTGCTGACTCCAAAGAACTCTGTCTTGCAACATCAGAACGCAGCTGGGAGGCTTCTGTGTGCCACCCCTGCTCCGAGGAAAGCTGAATTTCAAGTTTCGATTTGATGTTATATTTTCAGACCTGTGCTGTCCTTGCAGTATTTCCTTCAGGCTTAGACTAATCCCGTGCACACACATGAATGCTTGCATGACTTAGCGAGGGCAAAGCAGAGTCTGAAAGGCCTTCAGATTCTGACCATTTACTTGCTTTCAAGAGCTCTTTTATTTAAGGAGAGCCACAGCCTGAGTTAAAAACACTGCAACACTCTGCACGTATATCCTTACTGTGATTTAATTTGCACCTACAAGGCAGCAGAAGAGATATGAGACTGACCCAAATTCCCAGCCCAGCACTTGCTGAGCAACAGGAGGAGGCAGAGGGAAGGGAATCTCACACTGTTCCTAATGGGACCAACCTAATAGTTCCCACATCCCATCAGAGATCCAATTTAAGGCAAAAACCCCAAAGTAATCAGTGCGACTTTAAAAACTCACCCATCCGGAGTCATTGGAGTCACTGTAGCAGCTACAAGACCCTGCAACTTCTTGGATGTCATTGAGCTGCTGGGGGAAAAAAAAGAAAAAAAGAAAGGCATAAAACCCCTTTACCATCTTCATTCAAGCGTCGTTCGCCTTGCGCTGAAAGCCAGAACCCTCTGCAGAGACCCGCAGCCCCTTACCTCCAGCGGGCTGGAAATGGCCGAGGCATCGTCTCCCAGCTCTGCTCTGCCCTGCCCTGGTACCGCCTCAAGCCCTCCCTCCCTCCCCAGGACCGCCCCATCCCGTCCTGTCCATGCCTTCGCCCGGGAAAGGGTCCCCGAGCCTGCGGGTGGGTGCCCGGGGCGGTCCGGGTCGCTCTGCACGCAGTAGGGTTTGCTGTCGCCGCACCATTTGCCCGGGGGGAATCCTCGTCCTGATTCGATTCGGGACGCAGACCGGCAGTTTGGGAGATGGCATTCCGCAAAGGAACGAGCAGCAGCGCTTTCCCCGCAGGAAATAGCCCGAGGCTGCAGGCTCCCAGGTGCAAAAGAGGCCACGGCACTCCAAGGGCAGCAAAATAATCTTTCTGTGTGGGAGGAATCTTCACCCGTGTTCAGTTTTTGGAGTCAGAGAGGCATTGGTCAGAGATGAGCTTCTGCAAACAAATAAACAAACAAACAACAGCCCTTTCCCCAGGAAGGAAAGCCTGAAGCCTCCTGGTCTCAGGTGCAGATGATGGGGCTACCAGGGCACTCCTAAGGCAGCAGGACTGGGAAACGCTGTAACTTGTAATTTGTTTCCCTTTTCCGATTACACAAATGTTAAGGAGAAACTAACCAAACTGAATCCACTGAAGGCAAAGATTTTAAAGGTCCTAGTTTGAGAAGTTATAATGAAAAATATCTGTTCCTGCTTTAACACTCATCTCAGTTTAAATCCAGACTTATCCTGACCCACTGCACGAATGAATTTATGCCAATGGCCACCTCCTCTTCTGCCAGCCCGGCCAGTGTTGCCCTTTTTTGTATTTTAGGATTGGATAAGGGAATGGGAGTGGGGCCTTTTTTGCGGCGTCCTTTCCTTAGGATTTCTGGGAGTGGCTGAGGATGATAATTAGGGTTCTCATTTGCATAGTTTTGCTACTTTTAGCGTATTTTTTAATTATATTTTTGATGTAATTGCTAGGATTGTCCACAAGGCGGCAGTAGCGGCATTAAAATTTTTTAGGGTGCAATTCTGCTATTTTGCCGCAAGGTGACAGTGTTGGATCAAACACTTTTTAGAGTGACTTTCCCCGTATTTGTCGCTAAATGGTGTCACTATTCATAAATGTTAGACGATCTCTAGCTTTGGGAGAGAGATTTCCGTGTAAACTAAAATGAATTGGTCTCTCATGTTTGGCTGATGGCCCTCCAAGGGCACTTGAAGGAGAAAGAGGAGGAGGAGGATGAAGTAAGCCACCAGACCCATGTAATAAAGACCCCCTGGAGCACATCACGCAGGCGCCAATGCCCCCAGACATGCACAAGAGGGTCCCACTTACATCACTGGGGGCAGTGCCAAATACCTTTGCTTGGGCAGCGCTGGCCGCACTGCTCAAGTGAATGTCATTTGGCCAATTCCATAAAAGGCAGATGGCTCAGGTTTTGGGGTTGCTGCTTCACAGGACAGGACCACATTGCCTTGGAGGGGACACCCGCCGTCACCTGTGAGCCAGCTGACCCTTGGGGATGCAGCCACTGCTCAGGGAGTCTGGGCATTCTGGGGGTCGGTGAGACAACTCCATGAGGGACACCTGGGCAGTTTGGGTGTTGGCACCTGGAGGCTTATTTTCTCTTTTCTCTCTCTTGGGTTCTTCTTCCTGTTTACTTGGCCACTTTTGGTAATAAAACTATGGTTTGGGTTAAGTTTTCTGCAGTGTCTCAGTTTCAGCTTCCACATCCCTTTGGACCTCTTTTCTCCCTGGAACAGGACTTCCCTTCTCCACTGCCTGTTGTAACTAACACAGCCACAGCTGAGCTGCAGGCTGCATCAAGCAGGAGCTAGTAGGAGCAAAATTCTTTTTTTCTGGCACATAATCAGCATATTATTAAGTAATTAAAGTAATTCATAACAATTTTTTTTTCCACACTACTCCTAATTAACAAAATAAAATAATCGACACAAAAAAGTTTTTTTTGCACATAAAGAGCAGGTAATTCAATAATCAGTAATTAATTACAATTAATTAATTACAATAAAATTAATTACAATAAAAATCTCCCACATTATAATTACCATAATTTTTTCTCAGCCCCACCCACTAATTAAGTGCCCAAGTGCCCAAAAACTTGTATTTTCACCATAAAAACCACAATACTCAATCAAAAATATGAGACACTGCCTTCTTCGGTTAAAAGAACTCAATATCTAATAAAAACCATGAAACAACACGTTAAATACCGTCACCTTGTGCCAAAAAAGTACAATCGCACTTCGAACCTTGCACTCATTAGCACCGCCTTATGTCTTAATGATAAAACTGCAATTAATATTTTTCTGGGGGCAATGCCGCCACCCCGTGTCGACAAAATGGAATTGCGAGTTAAAAAACTGTTTCCCCAAGTGCTGCCGCCTTGCGGACAACGCTCATAATTACAACGAAACCCCCAATTTTCAGAAAAAAATTGCAAAAAAATCCAAAAAGAGGCAAATGAGACCCCTAATTCTAACTGGAGCCACACCCAGGAACCCTAAGAAAACCCACGCAGGTAAAAAAAGACCCCTCTCCTGTTCCTTGTTCTAACTGTGAACCAAGACAAAGTGTAGCCCTGAAACCCCTGCTGTCAAACACCCCCACACCTGAGTGCAACCCTAATTCCCCACAGACACAGACGAGTAGGGGGGGAGACAAGAAGAGAGGCAGATTTAGGACTGCAGGCCCCTTAGGAGCTGAGCTAGTCAGGGGACGAGGGACTTAGGGTTAGCAGAAAAAGGGACAGCACACGGACTCCGGGTGCAGCCAGCCCTGGAAAGAAAGGAGGGGTACGTGTAAGAGGGACAGCAGACAGGGAGGGTAAGCAGGAAACTGAGGGAGCAGCAATTATGGTTCCATGCGGCCAGAGAGGAGAGGCCCTGAGGACTGCTGGGAGCAATGAACACTCACGGGGAGGGGCTGGCAGAGGAACTGAGGGTGAGGTAAGGACGGGGGGACAGGATTATGGGTGGGTGCTAAGGGATGGTGGGTTAGGTGGGGCCTACGGGTTAGGGCCTTAGGTGCATGTATAGTGTTAGGGGTGTGGGTTTAGGGTTATGGCCTTAGGGGTGTTTTTAGGGTTGAATCATTCCTCTACTGACTCTTTCAAGTATTAAACTCAAAGTAGACATGCTGTTCCCTACACTGTACCTGAAATTTTACACCCAAAATATTAATTCCATCCTTAGATTTTGCTACCAAAAAACCCAGTGCTGATTACCTCTGTCTCATCTGCAAAATGTTCATTCAGAAACCTCTGGTGAGGGTCGTGACGTTTTCAACCGGGGGGTAAGAAAAAGTCCTTTACATCCCTTTTGGCTCAGGTGTTGCCAGAGGCTCACAGAAGCTTTTGCCTTTTCCAGACAAGCACACGATTTTTTGAGTCACTGGCAGCTCAAGGTCACTGAATCTCCTTTCCTACAGACATGTGGATGTCACACACAAGTACCTACACACCTTTTCTCAAGCCTAAGCACAGCCAAGATTTCCTCACCCTCTGCATCCCGAGTTGAGTCCTGCTGTTAGTGAGTACAGCACCCCCCTCTCTAACTGCCTCCTTGTGACAAAAGGAACCGTTCTTCCTGGCTGTTTCTCTAATGCTTAAGACCTTTTTAAAACTGCTTTTGTACCACCAAACCTGCTCAGGGTCCTTCCCAGCTCTTGGCTGCCCTTGAATTTAACAGGCACAGACCCTATTCCATCTTCCAGCAGCCAAACCACAAAAAGCTCCTGACCCACAGTGTAACCCTATGGATGGGCACCCCCACCCCGCCATTCTGACAGGGAGCTGTCGAGCACCCCCAGCCCACCCCTCAGGTCTGAGTGTTGTGGCACAGCCACGGCCCCACCGAGGGGATTCACGCAGCAGGAGACACACACAGAGGGGACATTTGGTCACAGACAACCAACCCTGAATTGCCTCAGAACCTGCTTCCAAAAACCATCCACTGGGAACACTGTACCAAACAGCAGGTGACAATAAAACTGAGATGTGCTCAAAACAGACAAATTCTGGAATCCCTGCTATTTGGTTCCCCTTACTGTTGTTTTTCCTTCAAAAATTCCACTTGTATCCAAATTATTGACTACTGGTTCAAGCATTTCCCTCTGTGGTATTACCAGGGCATCTACACAGGCAAGGAACTTAGCAGCTCTTCTGAAATTATCCAAGTGACAATTACAACCATCAAAGAAAAAAGAAAAGAAAGGGGAGGTGTGGCAGCCAGCGAGCTCTGCAAGTGGCACCAGGCAACATCACACTTCCTAAAACACATCCTTTTGGACAGGGGAGGAAAGGGGCCAACATTCTGGCAAGGTTTCCCCTTCCCCCAGTGCTGGCAATAACCACACAAGGCACCAGAAATTGGGCATGTCCCAGTCGAAGTGACTCACCACAAGATAAGCAAGCAGGGGACAAAATGGCAAAAGCCCCAGACGTGAGGACATGCTCTTGCTTCCAAGGCAAGACACATCAACCCTCCAGGAAAAGCAAAAGAGGCAAGGCTTGCTCAAGGAATGCACAACTCAGCAAGGGAGTTTAACAAATCCCATCAGGTTTTGTGCACAGAGGAAACAAAACTCACTGGGTTTAATAGCTAAAATATCAGAAGGAATTACTGGTTGGTTACAGCAGTGAGCTCCCTTCACCCTCCCACACTTATGGATTTATCAAAAGAAGCAGTTTCAGGTGCCTTCCTTTGGAGCCCAGCCCCAAACTGGAAACTCCTCTTAATGGTTCCTGAGAGGCAATTCCAGCTTGAGGTGCTGAGCAAAGTGACCACCTCCACCGAGTGCTGGCTCACCTGCCCAAGTCCCTGCAGTGCTTATATTGCACCTCCCTGCCTGCTTTGCACATTCACATCAATAAAAGAAACCTCCAAGCTCTTCCTCCAGTCCCAGCTCCATCTTCCCTCAGCCCCCACAGTCCTTTACCTGTTCAGGTGCACTGCTTTCCTCTCCTATGCTTCCTCCTGGCACAAGGCACATCCCTCAGTGATTCTTTGAGCAATCATCCATCTCCAAGTACACCCAAAGGCTTCCTCCAGCTCCTGTGAGATGCTCTCAACATCCCTGCTCAAGAGGCTCTCCAAGGAATGACTACTTCCCTGCAGAAACTCCCAATAAAAGGTTCCTCCCAGATAACCATGTAAAGGCAGCCTGCTCCTCGTTACCCTCACTAGCCCCACCTGGGGCTGCCTCAGCCCCTCTTTACCCTCACTGGCCACACCTGGGGCTGCCCTGCACGGCAGGGGAGGGGAGGGGGGTGGAGATGCCCTAGAGGGGGCAGAGCCAGGCTTTCCTTTTGGGGCACGGCTGCAGTGCCCCCTGTTCATCAACATGTGTGGCAGCAGTGATTTAAGTGCCAGCCAAGATCTCAGATTGGCCGTGTCACACTCAGGGGAGACAGGAAAAAGCTCTGAGTACACAGAGCCATTTCTATTTCTGTCATATCGTTTGTATTTTCCTCACACTTTCAAGCCCTTTATTGTATAATATCTATATGTAAAAGCTATATTTGTATTTTCCAACACTATATATCTATAGTCAGAAGCTCTTATACTCTGAGATCTTATGTATAATACAGTTGATACATGGTTGTACTTTAAAATCAATTTATATATAAATTATTATTTTTCAAAAAAATAGACGAATGAGAAGCATGAGTTTTTAGTATTTTTTGCGTTCCTCTTCCCCTGGCTGTTGGGATTAACTGCCTGGGAAATGGCTTTTCATTTTCCCTCCAGTCTGGCCACCCTCACAGGGAAGAATTTCTTCCTACTCCCTCATCTATCCCTATAGTTTCAGCCCCACCAAGGTGCTGGCAGCACTCACAGTGACAATGCACTGCCCTGGCTCTGGGACACAGATCCATGTCTCTGTGTGAAGGGCAGACAGAGGTCAGGCCATGACAAGAGAGCAGAAAGCAATGGCTCATGGGGAGCTAAAACTGCTCCTTGCATGCAACCCAACGTGGTTTTACCAGATGTGCACCAAGTGCAGTGCCCAGTGTGACCCCATGGAAGCCATGGACAGCACAATCCTGCTCCATCCCACCAGAACTGCCTGCATTCCAATCTTCTCCCAGTACATCTGACCACCAGCACGCTGTAAAACGAGGTCCTGTCCTGGACACATTCATGGCAATAAACCTTCCAAACAACTGCCTTCAGTGTCCACTCTCAGAACTTCCATCAGGGTGTGTCTTGAGAGCACTCAGTGCCTGCAGAGAGAACAATCCCCTGTTGTTCTGTGCCCTGGGAGCACATTTTTCATGTGTTCACATAGTAACCCCAGGAGTTTGGGGCTGTGGGATTCCTCCCCCACCCCGAAATATGCTCCCTGTGGGCTGTTCGTATGCAGAGATCACTTTCTCTGGGCTGTAGTTTTGTTAGCAGGTCCTCACAAAGCACATGCTTTTCTTTGAGGCTCATCTTGTTTTCCAGAAATCACCTCTTAATCCTCCATTCCTATGGATAATTTCTCTTTCTCCAGGCCAAGCAGTCCCACCTCTCACAACCTCTGCCACCTCCCCAAAACAACAGTGTATTTCTGGAGGTTTATAGCTCCTCAGAGGAGCTGAAGAGGCCCAGAGCATCTTCAGATCAGTATAGGGGAGTTCTAGATAAGATCAGATGAATCTGAAAGTTGCTTAGAGGAGGCTTAGAAAGGATGTTAGTGCAGTTTAGAGGACCCAAAAGCTCTTGGAAGAGATATTACAGCTCCTCAGAATTGCTTAGAGTCCTTCTGAGCAGTTCTGGAGGGATTTGGAGCTATTTTTCAGATCTTTAATGCTGTTTCAGGAAGTGTAAAGGTATTTTAAAGGTGTCAATGAACTGCTAGAGATGTTTAGCATCATATTTAGTGGTAGTTTAGAATTGATTAGTTTCAGAGTGGTTTAGAGAATGCTTAGCTGTGTAAATTACACCTGGTTTAAGGCAATTGTCTCATTGCAGCAATACAGAATTCCTTACAACTTTTTAGAGCTGATTAAAAGACTTTTATAGCAATTTAGAAGAGCTATAAAGTGGTTTAGAGCTGCTTAGAGGGGCTTATAATCTTAGAGTAGTTCAGAGACATTCTGAGAAACGTTAGGGTTGCCCCAGTTCAGGGTTGGCACTGCCTTCCCACATCTGATCCCTGTTTGTGGGAGGTTATAAACACTTCTTTGTTGCCATGTACCAGCCAACAAGGTGGATTCTCATACTCCACTATTCAAACAACTGATTTGCTGAGGGGGCTTAACTAGTGAAGCCGAAGGCCCTGCAAAGTTTCCTTCAGACTTTTTGTTGCTACGGTATTAACCTTTCCAAAAACTTCTACACTGAATAGAACTTTAGCTCTGCTTTCTCCAAATCACACTTCTCTCTGCCTGTGCAGAGTTTTGACATCTGTTTTTTGCCTGTTCTCAAGCTACCACAAGTGCACTTCTGGTTCAGCATCATTAAATCATGGTTTTGCTTCTTTCTCTGTGCAATAAATAAACGTATCCAGATACCACTTTCTTCCAAAGACAGACCCAACTCTGTTTTCAGAACAAATAAGAAGCCAAGCCTAAATGAAAATTCAGAAAGACAATACCTGTGAAAGTGACAACATTCAGTTAAATACCATCCTGGCTGGCTGGTATTCAGAAGTGCATCTTCTGGGAAGTTGCTGTGATATCATTACACATGGGAGCATCCACTTCATTTTCTCTGCTCTAAAGCAAAAGGTGCAAAAATCAAAAGAAATACCAACCCCTCAGATGTTTAATGCAACTGTTAAGCTATTGATTCTGCCTGGAAACTTGCCAGTTTAAGTGGGTTTTTTTTCCTACCTTAGCATTCTCTTAACTATCTTACAGAGACATTCTCTTAGAGAGGCATTAATGTTAAAGTACCACTCACCTCTGAACACAACCAACAGTGCCACCTGCTGCAGAATGTGGCATTGGCTCAGCCTGGGAAAGGAGGGGAAGCCAGACCAGCTTCTGGTCCAGAATTCATCTTTGAAGGCTTCACTCACATTATCTAAATAACCAAAGTGCCCACCAAAACCCACACCCACTACCAATGTCCCCACTGTTACAAGATGGGAAGGTTCTGACATGATCCATATTCAAGCATCTAAGATCAGGAAGCAGCTCAGGAGGCAAACCCTCAGCTTCACTTACCCCTTCATGTCTTTTTGGGAGAAGTGGAAAATATTATTTTGGGAGAGAACTTTCTTTAAGATACTAATCCTCACTCTCCAGGCCGGTTTCCATCACCTCTGGACACATACTCAGGTCCTTGGGACTCCATAAAGCTGGACTCCTTTGTGTTTGCAAAGAAGGCATGTTCTCCTTCACCTCAGTCACTGTTAAATACCATTTTAAAAAAAAAGCCCAAATAGCAGGGCAATAAATTTGTGTTAAGGCTTTTTTTTCTAGCAGGCATTGTTACCTCTTTCCCTGAATGAGATGCTCCTGTCTTGAAGATACAAATTCACCTTTTTTCACATTCTTGTTTCTAAGAATGTGTCAATAGCAGAACGTGGATAAATTTGTAGGGGAAGATCAATTCCTCTCTTTTCAGCACTCAGAAAGGACTGGAGGTTTCTGTGGATTTAGATAAGTATTAAAATTTACTGAGATAATTACATGTGGGGTTCAGCTGCTGGATCCCTATTAAAAATATCCCATATTTTGGAAAGAAGCCCGAAAATTAAGCAGTATATAGAGCTGAGATAGCTTCTCTCTGGGCTCTATGCACAGAAGACAGAAGGTTCTGGAGTGTTTTGTGTGGTAGCTGGAAGGAAGGAGTCATTTAGGATTAATTCCCCAAACCTAGAATGACTCCAAAATGCAATCTTCAGCAGAGAAATCTTGGAAAATACCAAGTCAGGAGTGCTCTGGAATGGTGTGGGGTGCAGGAAGGTTTTTATTTGGTCAAGACCAGGCAGTTCCATGCCATCCCTGATGGAGCAAGCAAGGAATCCCTCATTCAGCATGAGTGAGCTAACACTGTCACCGAGTCAGCAGGGAGATGCAGTAGTTTCATGTGTCATTTGGAACCAACCAGCTGGAGTAAGCGGCAAACATGGACAAAATCCACACATGCATTTCCAGAAAGCGAATGGGTTTTGGCTGAGAGCAAATCCAATGGTAACAACTTGGTGTGCTGATATAAAACATGTATGTCAGAGCATAAGGTCCAAATGGTCTTAACACCGCCTCATGGGAATTAGGGCAGATTTCCTTTCCACAGTTTGCAAGGGACAATAAGGAGATTCCTTGGAACAGTACTATAGTGCATTCAACTGCTGCTTTAGAAGATTATATGCTTATGCTTCTTCATTTTCCTTGTGGAGGTGAAAATAAAATGTAAAATGAAGGCTTGCTCGCTCTTCAGAGCAAGGAGATAACAGGCTTCTTTTGGATGAATTTGGAGCAAACCACAGCTCATCTAACCAGATATCAGGACATGTTTGCTGCCCTGGACAGTAACTACAGTAACATCACATGCTCCACTTCTTTGTTGGGAAGTGAGGGCTTCTACATCATCTGATGGGCATGTGTTTGCAAAAGCAAAGGCCTTTTATGTGGGAAAAGTCTCAGTTCTTTTAAATGAGAATCACTGACAATGATTTTCTGACAGGCTTAGACAGCAATGCAAAACTGCCTGGAGCTTTGGGATGAGACCACTTGGTAGGACATGAGTGGCCAGACAGGAGACAATGCTCCCTCTCCGTCCCTCACACCCAGCTCTTCCTATTCCACTACAGAAGACTCAAAGTTATCATTGACCACACTGTAACAACACATTGTTTTCCCCCGGGTTTCTCCAATCCTGACACGATTAGGTCAGTGGAAAAGATTCCTGTTTTTCTGTGAGCAGTCTGTGCTTGCCTCTAGGGATAAAGGTAACTTGCTGCACAATTGCATGGATGTGACAGCAGTGATTGTAATGCTGCCACAGAGCAGATGGAAGCAGTTTTGCTCTGGACAATGTTAAGGTCTTGTCTGGGCTTGTTACTGAGAGGAAAAGTGGAAATCACAAGCAATCATATCATAGGCTTGTCCTTCTCTTTCTCCCATCAAAGCTATTACTTAAGTACCAGTCCATTATGGTGTTCCTGCACAGAGGTGTCTGATGAAAACAGCAAAATTAAGGTACAAACTCTATGCTCATCTCTGCTCCTCTTAAGGCAGAACATCGCTTTGTCAGCTGTTCTAGAAAATACCAGCCTATTATTTATCACATTACACAGAGGTGTTGCAGAGCCTTTGAGGCTTACTGACTGCTGCATACTCAAATCCTCCCCTTTTTGGAGGTCCCAGTGAGACTGTGTGTCAACTGCCACCATAATCCCATCCCCTCCCCTCATTAGTTTTGGAATGTATATAGTTACGTACAGAATACATGTCCTCATGCCTGCCCTACTGTTTCATCCAGCTGTTGACATGTTCTCTCAATGTATATGTGAAAAACAAGGAGTGCTGGAAAACAACTCCTGGGGAAAACACTGAGGATTGTTCTCCAGCCTGGGGGTGCTCCACCAGGAACAGGCAGCTCTTTGTCAGGGCCATCAGCTGGACACACACAGACTGACTGGGGGTTTGTTCTGGGCCTCTCTGCCTCAGAAATGAGAAGCCACTGTGGGCTTGTGTTTATCTACAGAGTTATTGCCCCCCTTTCCGGGTAATACTCTCAGTGCTCACCACTGGGGTAAATTTGTGCAGATTTACCAAACTGTTGTGGCTGGGTATTGTTTTTCACATGGCCGCCTCTGCTCCAGAAGTGTTCAAGGCTGGGTCAGACGGGGCTTGGAGGAACCTACTCTAGTGGAAGGTGTCTCTGCCCATGGCAGAGAGCATCTCTCAAGATGCCTTCCAACCCAAACCACCCTAAGATTCTGCCTTCTATGAAAATAATTACCAGGACACACTTGACAGGAGTGCTGGGGTGACAGAATAAGGTGTCAGCTCACCTTACACAAGTCAGTAGCTCCTGAGCAAAGACCACGAAGTAGCAGCTTCTGCTCCTCCAAGTGCCCTGCTGATGTTCCTGTTTGACCCAAGCAGAGCACAGGTAAAACTGAGAAGCATTTTACTCCATAAAAGTACAAAGCATGCAGAGAACTGATTCTGCATTTCAGGCCTCAGCACATTCTAATACAAACTCCAGTAGTAAGGAAAACTCTCTGTACACCACCCTCTTCTGTGGCTCTGGAGAACTTTGTGGCTTTAGAGACAAGTTCACAATTGCTATTTGGCATGGTTTGGGTTTTATTCTTCCTTTCAGAATAGGAGTGTAGCACACAGCATCCCAATGAAGTTCCCTGCAAGCAAAGTGTGTTTCCTGCTAAAAGTCATCCCCATTATTGATGTCAAACGTCCCAGAGAGCTTATCTGAATTTGGCTGCAAGGAATTTGCACAAGCCATGACAAACTGGGAGGTGTTCTCAGAACACAAACTGTGCAGTTTAATCTGCCCTATTGTGCTGGTACCGAACCATGTCTGGAGCTGCAGCTGGTTAAATGAAGAGTCCAGCCCCGTTGTGTGTATTACCAACAGGGCAGGATTTCACAATAGCTTTGTATAACCCCTTTGTGCAGATATCCAAGGGCTAAGGGGGCTGATTAGGCTCAAATACCACTCAGAACAGCCAGCCAGCAGAGAACACTGTCTGTCTTTCATAACATGCCAGCAAAAAATCTCGTGAGGATGGTCTCAGCGGAGCGTGCAGCCAGATTCCTACCTATCCTCTACCCCTGGGGTAAAAAAGGAGAAGTTGGCTCTCTGTACCTCCATTCTCCTGTAATCCAAGTCGGGGGGGGGACGTTATTGATGCAAAATCCTTTCTCCCAAAGCACTAAACCTGCGGCTGACCCTGACATAAGCAGGCACACAGCCATGGCAACCAGGGGAAGTTACACAAGGGTGCAAAACTGTTTACGGAGCCAGACCACACACTGGCCCCAGTGTTGCCTCAGGAGTAGTAGGTGGGGCTTTTGGCATTTGCGTGGGGGCTCTCCAATGAGACCCAGAGCAGCACCAGGCTCCAGCCTTCTGATTTTTGTAACAGCAGCCCCCTCCAGTAGGGCTGAGGCAGGGGAGGAGCTTCCCAAACTCAAATAAACACTGACATGCAGCATCTTGGGAGGATGTGCAGCCTCAGCAGCACAGCCTGCAACAGCTAGAAGGATAAGGACAGCTGAAAATGTAAGTATGTCTGCTTTCCCCACTTCCTTAACACCATTAGTGGCTTGTGGAATGGCATGTTGTGGCTGTGCTTGCTTGTGGCAGTGGTATGACCCACTCACTCTCTGGCCCACATGTTAACAGCTGCAGGAAAACCTAAACACCCTACAGTCATACCTATGTGACCAGATGACATTTCAAAGCTCAGCTTTCCTGTAGATATAAAACGAAGTCAAGTGTAACTCTCTGGAGCAGCATCTCCCTTTGTCTCTCTCACTCCAAAGCATTGCTTTATTGAATTAAAAAGTATTTCTAACGTGCTCTGACCATACTGGCCAAAAAGTTATTGAAGTCAGAGCTGTGGTATCTACCCAGGAGTTCAGGAAAGGTGTGTTGTGAAGGGGTTGGAACTGGCAAGTAGAGAGGCCAGCTGGTCCAGTAGCTACTAGAAGAGTTAAAAACATTTACTCTGCTTTCTCACACCCCCAGGGAAGAGGAGCAATGTTATCTATCACATTGTAGCAAAGAGAAAGCAAAATGACAGCAAAGCAGCAGTATCTTTACCTTAGAAGTGGCAATAAAGAAATTACTGTAGGGTTTCAATGTAGTTGGTCACATTTGCTTCTAGTAAAATGGATTCCTGCCTTATTAAGCCTTGTAAATACCATTGACAAAAAGTCTGTTGGAGAAGAATTGCCCAGCAGTCCTGGTGACCATCAGTGTGGTCAGGTCTGCTGAAGATGATGTACCTTCAGGCTGGGACAGCACCTGCCTTTAACTGCTGGCATCATTGTCCTGCTGTGGAATTCCAGGATCTGCCCTTGCTCTCTGGTGACAGCTGAAGGACCTGCTGGAAAATGCTCAATATGTGAGCGGCACTACACGACTTACTCAAGGATTTTAAGGTGCCAGCAGGGTCCGGTGTTTTAGCTTGGTTGGTTTGGTTTTTATGTTGGGTTTTGGGGCTTTGTTAAATAAACTTCTCAAGCTCAGCTCCCCAAAAGAACTCCTCGTGGCCAACTCTAAAGCAGGGTATCGAAGGGGATTGCTAGTATTCAACAGCAGTCCATATGGCCACAGGAAAATGGCAACAGGCAAGAAAGTAGTCACGTTGCAGAAGGCCGTTGTTGGTTGTAGAAAAGAAGTGATGTTGCTACCCAACAAAACATGCAATTGAGCTCTAGTCTGAGCAGACAACATACTGTGACCTAAGAATCAGTATAAGTGCTGAATTAACTATGTGCTGTCTTTGCAACACAAAGTGCAAAGGACAGTAATGTAACAGGAAAGCTGAGGCTGTCAAGGATGTAGGTTGCACACTACAAGCTGCCTGGTAAAGACAAATCTTATAAATTAAGGCTCCTAAAATCTCAAGACTTCTAACCAGATGTGATTATTTCAATAGTGATGGAGTATTTTCACTTGATGTTTTCAAGTTCCCCCTCCTGTGTGAAGGAAAGCAGCCATTCATTAAATGCAGAAAATCTCCTTTATCCACAGTACTGAAGCCAAAGGCCTTTAGGAAAGGTTATCGGCTATTAGGAGAGGGCCAGTAAAGTTAAGGCAAAGTCATTATGAGAGGCCAAATAAGTATCAGAGCACTCACCAACACCTGTGCTTTTCATCCAGGAGCAAACAGGCTGAACTCGTGAAATTTTACTTACAGAATTCCCATCTTCTGTTTTGATGTCAGGAAATGCCTTTTCATCACAGAGAAGCAAAGGCAGTGTACCCTGACAGACAAACACTCCCACAGCAGCCTAGAGGCAGTTTCTTGGTCCTGGTTCTGCTCCTGCAGGGCTAAGAGGATTCCAGTCCTTTTTTACTGAATCATGAGGGATAAAGCAGGAAATTCAGGTTTTTCACCATTTCAGGGACAGCTGAACCATTAGGCAGAGCTCCATACTGCTTTCTTCTGCCCATCAATACCAAACTGATTTAAGAGATGTCAATGAACTGTGTCTGCCTTTCAGCCCTGGCAAGATGATCAAATCCTTCAAGCAAACATTCCTGTCCCTGGACCTGCAGTCCCCTCGGTGGAGCTCAGCAGAGACAATGGTAAATGCAACAGTGCTTCCATGCTGATTTGAAAAAAGCAGCTACTGATTTTGGTCATCTTTAACACCCATCTCCCACTTACTGTGGCTTTTGCTACCTTGCAGGCTAAGGACTACGAACTGCGTCAGTATGAGACGGCCAAGTGGGTGAGCACAGTGATCAGGGGGGAATCCCAGAAAGAAGCCATGCGCCAGGGCTTCTGGAAGCTCTTCCACTACATCCAGGGGAAGAATGAGAAAGGTAGGACCTGCTGGTTCCAGACGGCAAGCTGATGAAGCAGAGTTGGACAGAGCAGCAGAGGAGCTGGGGATGCAGCTTTGACAACTGTTTCTCCTCTCCTCTAGAAATGAAGATCGACATGACTGTGCCAGTGACCTGCCTAGTCAAGTCTGGCTGCACAGACTTCAAGGTCTCTTTCTTTGTGCCCTTTGAACACCAGGACTCGCCCCCCCAGCCCACTGACTCCGACGTGTTCGTGGAAGAGAGGAAGGCAGCAGCTATCTTTGTCCGGTGAGCAAATCCAGCACAGCTGGCAACACATGACCCCAGCTCAGGAGCTGCCCTCACTTCAGTGTGGACTCCTCCTCCTTAGAGGCTTTGTAACTGTGCATAGATCCTGCTGCTCAGAGCTTTAACTGCTAAAACGCTCAGGTGTCTTACTAAGAATGAAATGACCACATTTCAAAACAATTTTTGAGCCAACTCTTGAATATTGCAGGGGGCTTTACAGAGGTACAACCTTCAGAACCTTCTCTTTGTGCTGCAGAACATCTAAATCACTTTTCCAACACCCTTTAGGTGTTGCCCCAACTCCCATCAAACCTGCATGGCAGTTCCATTATTACAGGAAAAGCACCCAAAGCAACAGTTGGTCTGTGTCAATCAACAATCAAAACGTACTCAGTTGTGTTTAGCTGTTTCAAATCCTGCTTTTTAAAACAGCATAAATAGCCATATGCTCTCCAACAGCTTGTTCTCCATAGTTTATCTAATAATTACAAGTGCTCAAACACTGCACACTTTGCAAGCCTGAAATTTCCTTCTGAGCAAATAAAAATCAGCAGCTTGAACTCTTAAAGAAACCAAAAAAAAAAAATCCCTTTTTCACTTCTACCAGGTCCTTTGGTGGATTTGCCTCCCCAGAGAAATACGCTGAGGAAGCTGAAGTCTTGGCCAGAACCTTAAGAAACAGAGGCCAACCATTCCACGAAGACTTCTTCTATACTGCAGGATATGACAGTCCCTTCAAGCTCTTTAACAGGCACAATGAAGTCTGGTATTTTAAAAAATAACTTGGTGGGGGGAATATTAAGAGGCTACTAATCAGCTCTGGATGAAAACAGACCTTATATTAATGGCTTTTGCTTCAGTGCAGAAGAGATTTAATTTGCACATAGACACAGAATGTCTAATCTTCTCGAGGATGAAATACTGTTATGGCTAAAAATATTTCAGCTCTTGTCTACAAAATGTAACCTGAATTCAAGTAGTAGTTTGTACCAGCAGAGTAGGAGGGACATCCGACAAGCTTACTCTTATTGAAAGGTTCTAGGGAACACTAATAATCTGAAAATAATCCTGCCAAAAGTTAAGATGTCTAGTTTTACTTCTCATTAGAAGTGCTACAGCAATAGCTCAAGTGTTATGGAGAACTGAGTTCTTCATAGAGCTGACTTTCCCCATACTGACATCACCCCTGAGACAACAGAGGAATTTACATGAATTTTTTAAAGAAATGTACCATTAATGAGTTTTGGGAAGCAGAAACACCTCAGCAGGCCTTAATGCCTCATATGCCTCCAGTGAAAAGTCCCAGCTGTATGCCCATTCTGTGCACAGCTGAACACATAATACCAGGATTACTGGTGGCATTTCAACAAATAAACAAGTGATAAGTTTAGCTCTCACCTACAACACACTAATTACTCCATCAATTACTTACCATTGTCCAAATACAGGTCTCATCAGGTCAACTGCAGCCTGACACCAGCAGTACTGGACAGCCCAGTTAAGACACTTGCAAGAGTAGCATTTAACCTAATTTAGTCCTTGCTCTAAATCAGGCATCTGAAGCTTTTTATACAGTAGCCTAGAAGTGTTTCACAGCAAGCTGTTCCAGTCAGAAAGGAGGTCACAACAAAAGGCAGTTTGCAGGTTTTTATTGGCTCCAACTGGTGACAGGAAAACATTACCCGTGGGGTAAAAAACACTTTGGCTTTTTGAATGCTGTTCATGCAAGTGTAACCCATTATACTGCCATCTTCCACCTATTAAGACAGAAATAAGACCCATTTTAAGACATCAAACCAGCGCAAGACACTTGCAGGGAACATCTCAGACCTTAGAATTTCATCTCTGTTCAGTGAGAGAGTTCAAGCTAAGGTTTTCATCACCTGTTCCAGCAAAAATGAGGTCATTATTACTACAGTACACTCACCTTCTCAGTTTCTCCTGCAGTCATTTCTGCTGCTTCCTCACCTAAAGCAAGAAGAAAGCACAATTAGCATCTGCAGTAGCACAACTGGTACAAGCTCCACAGTGGCTTTGTAACCTCAGCACAAAGTGGAACGGAAGGGTAAAATCACAGTAATTCATCTGGCAGAATCAATTTCATCAGTGGCTACAAACATTCCCAATAATACAGAACACAATTCAGCTGTTGTGTGAGCTTACCCAGTGAGGCTGCAAACAGCGCAGTCCTTTCCTGAGGAAGAGAGAAGTACTTTCAGAATAAGGGAGCAGCACTGTGTATTGTATGCAAGTTTCTGTAGCTATGAATTCCTATTCACCAAACTAATTCTACCTAGGACGAGGCTGCCTTTCAGCTGGCAACTCACAAGGTCAACTTGCAACTCCCAAATAGGAGACGCAAAGCTTACAAATACTAACTGAATTGGAAATGCAGTTAAGAAATCCTAACTGAATTGGAGATACGGAATTACTAACACTGGAAGAATCAGGGTAAATACAAAGCTACTACTTGCTTTGTGATGCTGTCTCTCCCCCACAGAAAGCTGTATTTAATGGGTTTTGATACCTAAATTACAAGCCTCATAGAAATCATTTTGAAAATCTCTTTAAAAATGATAACAGGTCTGTTGGGAAACAAGTTCATAGAGCAATTATCTAGAACTTGAGTCTAAATTTGTGTAGGGCAAAAATTGCTGAGAAGCCACCAGTGTATATATAGGGTTGTTTTTCTTGTAATTCTACAGTGCAATGTTGCAATGAACTCCCAGTTTTGAGTCACTGGGGCCACATCTTCTGTTCAATCCGTAATCCACGCCAAATTTACCACTGACTAACACTTGGCTATCTGCTCAGGAACAGCCCTTCCTTTTCATGGCAAATTCCAACTACACAGACATGCATTCTTGTTCCAGGCACATGTTTAGTCCTACAGTAGCTGGGAGTAGGAAATTCAGAATACACTAAAGGGAGGGCAGTTTAGATCTCTTACGAGGCTCCATTTAGGCACTGCTATCTAGGCATTCAGCACAAAGACAACACTGCACGAATTACCAAACCCCATGTACTCTACACTTACTTCAGGCACATCAATCTTGTTTCTCACAGAAACTCTCCACAGGCTTCTCCCTGGAAGGAAATTAAATTTTACTAACACTCTCTCCTTGGCAGTGCTTCAAAAGATACTTTGAATGTGGGTACTGTTTCAGCACAAGAGCTCTCCTCAGCCTCTTTCAGAGAGATTCCCATTGCTTAGAATTCATCACAAACAGTACATGCTCAGAGAGCTTATGTTGTGCCACTTGTTTCTCCTCGGAGGATCTGATTTCAGCATTTCAGACCTTATCCCCAACAACACCTTCATTCCCATCAGTACAAGCTCTGATCTAGCAATTAAGAAAAGTAATTCAGCCCAGGAAGTCATGAAGATCAATTCTACTCCCTGAAAGAGCCCACTTACTTAGTTTAACCAGTTAAAATAGCAAATAACGAGTGGCTTTGGTCAGCACCAGTGGTGACTTTCCCCCTATCACAGCTCTGAGCAGTCATATCCACGTGTTGGCCACTTACTTTGGCTGGCAGCACTACCAACTGCAGCAATTCCCAGCTTCGCTGCACCTGGAACAATACAAACTATCAGGAGAGCACAGCGACAAGCAGAGGAGGATGAAATGGAAGGCAGGTGCCTGCAGTCAGATAGAGCTAATTGCAGACCTCCACGACTGAAGTCAGGGCAGTCACATCTCATCACACAGGCAGCTCACACTGTCAGTCCCTGCACGGCTCTGCTCTGGGCAAGAGGGCAAATACACCAGGAGTGCTATCAGAGCCACTCTGAGCACACGGTGAAGAGCTGAGCTCACATCAGCCTGCCAAGGCCGGGCCTGAGCCAGCAGTTCTGCCCTTGAACATCCTCCTGTTTTGGCTGAGGTGGCAAGCAGCAGACAACACCAGCCTCCCCCCCCAGCTGACAAGCAGCTAAACACTTCTGGCTGTATTTGGAAATAATATTACTTGCAGACTTAGAAAAAATACTCACCTTGCAAGAAGAAACATTTTTGGAAGCCTGCAGAGAAAAATTCTCTGTTAGACAAGGTCCCGCAGGAAGTTTTAGCATAAGAACGATTCCAATACAATACTGTATCAGCATTTGGTCAAGTTGTATCCTCATGGGGATCAGAGACCTGATTCAACATCATCTACAGTAGGCTGCCACACTCCCATCCCCTCTCACAGGCATGGTGTAGAGCCAGCTCCCAACATGCTCCAACACCACAAGAAGTTTATTCCTCAGCTTCAGAGAGTGCTGAAACTGCAGGAAGGTGCCAACTTCTGACCTGGAGAGTTCAGTGACATGAACTCTGTGTAAATACCCCAGCTGTGCTAAGCCAGGACAAGCACTTCAGGCACTAAATTCAGAGTACTGTGGACATTCACCATTTAGATTTAACAGGCATATTCCAGAAATCCTTAACACCACAATTACTTTGTGCTTTTATAGTGTAAAACAGGGAGCTGAAAGCACACTTTGTTTCACAACTTCCAGAAACAAACTGAATTTGCAGACATCTCCAAAAGCAAACTCCCAAACTCAAATGCAGCATTCATCATCACAAAAAAAGGTTCATTAATTACCTTGAATTAGGAAGGCCTTGTCCTCACCAACATTAGTAACAGGCTAAACAGCTTCTCACACAAGAAGCACAGGTCTCCTCCGTCCAGGGCAATCTGTAAAGCAAAACCAAAACACTTTTAGAACTTGGGAGTACTAACAGATTAATCTTATTCTGCTGTCCCTGTGTTTACTTTCACAAGCACCGCCTACTCTCGTCTCCTTCTATTCATCCCACTCAACATTTTTATGTTTATGCCATTCACTTTTGAGATCTTTTGAGACAGATTTTCAGAACACAGTCTAAGCTCCAGGAGGCTGCATCAGACAGGAGCGAAAGACAGTGACAGTGTGATCACCACAGCTCATCTGCTGAACTATGCTGTCATCACAGGCAGCCTTTCTTCACAGAGGGACAGCAGTGAGTTTCTACAGATACAGGCAATGCAATGCTTACCTTGCACAGGTTGTAGCTTCATCTCCCAGAACCTGCAACAAAAGAAAAAATAATTAGGTTCTAACAGCCAAGCCCAGAGCTCCTAATGAGATCACAAGAGACAGATACATCAGATAGGAGCGAAAGACAGAAGAGTTCATCACAGGACACTCTGCTGAACTATGCCATCATCACTGCATCTGCTTTGGAACCACTGTACCAAGCAATCACCTTGTGAGAGCTTTTAAAAATGAGTTTTCCCAATAAACCAAAGAAATATTCACAAATTTAATACTGCAAGTGTAAATTGTTTGTGGTCTTAGTGGAAACTACTCTTAAAACGCATCCCCATCCCTCCCCACTGCAGTGTTTCAACCCCCACATAAAGTACACACTCCTCACCAGGTGATGATCCTTCTGCACATCTCCTGAGTGCAGGATTCAAATCCTGGAAGAAAAAAACAACTTGTGAACAGGATATTCAGAAGTCAAAGCATCAAGGGGAATTTTAAGTTGTTGTGCCTCAGAAAACTGTTATGGTGGTAAAAGTGCTCATCACTCTCTTGGTCAAGAGTAGCAAATAAGTGTCATCATTACGGCACTGGAGTTTGGAAAACCTGCCTCAGGGAACTGACTAGTGATGTTATCAGAGGAAAAGACTGTCTAGACAAAGCTTATGCGTTATTTCATTCTCAGTTTCCATTAATTATTTATTACCTTGTGGAGTAGCATCAACGCTTCACATTTGGTGGCACATCTGGAAGAGACAGAACAGTTTCAGGCGTTTGTAGAACCAGGGAGCCCTTCTGGCAGCCACACCAAGCACAGAAAAAAGCCTCAGCACATGGAGTCTTTCAGAAATTGCTTTCTGTCCACTACTCTTACACTGAAACCATCACAGGCTTTGTGATTCAGTCGACAGCAATCCCCATGGTTACACATTTTCTGCAACATGCTTCAGGCACTTCACTTAAAACCAAGTATTTATTGTTCTGAATGGTGAAGCAGCAGCGATGCAAGGAAAAAAAAGGGGATCTGGGGTACTCTTGTGGTCTGGTTACAGAAACAACAGGAGCCTCACACTCTTTCCAGAACAAAGAAACAGGTGAGGGCTGCCTGAGGAGACGCTATTACCACCAATGCTGATCCTGTAACTCTCTGACACAACAGTACCCCAGTCTAGTTGCTGTACAGAATGCACGTGTTATTTTTGAATGTAAACTATTTCAGAAGCGAAACATACCTGTTTTGAAGCCACAAGAGGGAGTAGCATGGCTGATGCATCCTAAACTGCAAACAAGAGAGCAAATTAGTCTTTTTTCTACCAAGAACGTTATTTTCACAGATACACCTTTGAGAGATGCAACTAAAATGCAAAACAGTCTGAGCCTTAAAACTTCCCCCATCTACATTTCTGCTCTCTGAGCAAACGAGGGCAGAAGAAAAGACTGCTAGCCTGTGTTTATAAGCAGGGCAGAACCCCCAAGGTACTTTCTTTATTCTCTACAGCTTTAATTCCCGTGTGTAATCACCAGCTCAGCCTACGTGGCGTCTGAGCCGTCCCAGACGGGCCACGAGTACCCCAAGCCCGGCTCAGATATGTTGGCATTCATCACCCTCTCTCAGATGTCCCTACCAACATAGTTCTCATCATGTGCGGGCAGAGAGAAGTCCAAGTGAGCTACCAGTCCTTACATGTCCAGAATGACGGGATATCCTGAGCTGGAAGGAGCCACCAGGACCACCAGACACCCAGCAATCACCCCTTCCTCCCCTGAGGGCACTGTCCAAGCGCCCCCGGACCTCTGGCAATCCTTAATTCCCCCACAGCGCTGCAATCGCCTTTTACGCCTTTTTCCCTTTTTTCCATTTGTTTGCCAATGCAACCTCCTTAACGCCTAGGGCGTGGTTAAAGAGAGCACGGAACCACAAATAACAGGTATAGGTATCGCGTACACCTGCCGTGGGCACACACCACACAGCACACGCCAAGAGCGTTTCCCAGGGCAAAAAGGCCCCCAGGTTAAGCCCCACAACTTATGCACGCCCAAGCTGTTACCCCCCAAAGCCGTGAGGGGCTCCGGGCCCCTCGTCCCACACCTCCCCCTCACAGGGCCCCAGGCCCGCCATGAGGCGGAGCCCCCGCGGGCTGGGCCCGGCGCCGCAATCCGCCTCCATCCTGCGCCTCCAGCGCCCAGCGCGGATCCCGCCACACCCTGAGGGGCCCCCACAGCGCCCCGCGGGCCCGCGTTACCCCCAAAACGGCCCCGCACCGACCTGCGCGGCCGCGCCGAACGCACCGCCCCCACCCGCGGCGCCCCGGCGGAAAAGAAGGCCGTCGGCGTGCGCGGGCTTTATATAGGGCTCGCGGGTGTCACGTGACGCGCCGCGCCCACGCCCAGCGGCGCGGGGCGGGGCGCGCGGGCCGCACGGCGTTCCCTTCCGGGGCGCGGCCCGCGCTGGCGCGGTTCGGTTCCGGGGCGGCGCTGCGGGCCCTTCCCACCCCCGGCAGGTGAGGCCGGGCCGGGCGGGGACAGCGCGGGGGTGCACTGGGATGGACTGGGACACACTGGGATAGACTGGGACAGCCCCGGGATAGACCGGGACAGTGCTGGGACAGCCTGGGGGCGCGGCCGCGGGCGGGGGGCCCGGGCAGGGCGGTGTGGGCTGTGCCGCTGTGGGGCCGGGCAGGGCGGTGGAGCTGTGTGGGCTGTGGGGCCGGGCAGGGCTGTGTGGGCTGTGGGGCTCTGTGGCCTCTGGGGCCGGGCTGTGGGGCTGTGTGGGCTGTGCCGCTATGGGGCCGGGCAGGGCTGTAGGACTGTGGGGCTGTGGGGCCGGTGCCGCTGTCACGGGTGAACACGGGCCGTGGGGCAGCCATGGGAACAGCGATGGGGCGCGGAGGCAGCGCCGCTGAGCTCGGCCCGCAGGGAGAGTGGGGCTGGAGTCCCGTGGGAAACTGAGAGGAGCCAAGCCGGGTTGGATGGGATGGTGGGAAGGAATCCCTCCCTGTGAGAGTGGGCAGGCCCTGGCACAGGGTACCCAGAGAAGCTGTGGCTGCCCCTGGATCCCTCAGAGTGAACAAGGCCAGGTTGGACGGGGCTTGGAGCCACCTGGGCTGGTGGAAGGTGTCCCTGCCCATGGCAGGAGGTGGCACTGGGTGGGCTTTGAGGTCCCTGCCAACCCAAACCAGTTTGTGATTCCAACTAGTTCTTTCTGTGGGGACCAGGGACAGCACACAGGGAAGGGCTGGGGCTGTGTCAGGGCAGGGTCAGGTGGGATCTCAGGACAAGGTTCTTCCCCCAGAGGGTGGTGGGCACTGACCAGGCTCCCCAGGGCAGTGGGCACGGCCCCAAGGCTGCCAGAGCTCCAGGAGGGTTTGGATGGTCCTCCCAGGGACAGGGTGGGATTGTTGGGGTGTCTGTGCAGGGCTGAGGGTTGGACTGGATGGTCTTTGGGGGTCCCTTCCAGCTCAGGGTATCCTGTGAAGTTGCCCAGTCGTGGTAAGTCTCAACCCAAAAGCTGAGAGTTTTCAGCCCCTGTGTGCAGCTCCCAGGGTGACAGTGTGTGACAAAGGACATTCACAGTGACCATCATCTGCTGCGGGTGATCTGTCTCTGCCTTTCACCTGACGGGTCCGGAATCCTTCTTGCTCAGGGAAAGGCATTTGCTGAGATAAGTCAAGTCCAAGTCTGAGCTGGTGACACTTCAGACTGCATTAAAAACAGCTAAGTGGCTCGGTGTATGCCCTGTGCTGAGGCTCAGCCTTCAGGGAAGGGTGGGTGGAGGTGATGGACTCCCAGGGAAGGCAGAAATTGGGATGTCACTGCCCTGGGCCTAAGGTGCAAAGGCTGATGAGAGACCCCTTAGGTGGGGGCACAGGAATCTCCTTGACAGGGTATTTGAACCAAAACTAGAGACTCCCCTTTGCCAGCCTCTGAGGATGCAAAGAGAAGAAATAAGAAAAGGTTAGGAAATGCTAAGATCACTTCTAGAAGCAGAGAACAGATAACCACCAAAAACTACCTTTTTGTTGAGTTGGTGTGTGTTGGGGGAGAGGAGAGAAACAGTTTCTGCCTTTTTTTTCCTCCTGTCTCTGCTGCTTTGGGATTCTTTTTATCTCCTTGGCTGTGGGAGGTCTCAAAACTTAAAGAATGCTTCAGTTCTCTGGAATGCAGCCAGGATGTGTGGTTTTGTCGCTCACAGGGAGCTGTGTCAGAAGCCCTACAGGGTCCTGATTCGGCAGCATCTTTTGGCCCTCAAAAATATGCTCAGGGTAGAAGGATAAGATATAGCTCACATGGATGGCATGGTGGGTCTCAGTTGTCTCCAGGCGGGCAGTTTCAGTCTCTGGTGGCAGGAAGGCAGCAGGCGGTGGCAGAGAGAGACTCTTGGCTCCAGTAACCTCTTCTCTCTCTTTTCTCTTTCCCCTGATTTTCCAGAATTTCTCTTTAACTTTTAGAGTGTTCAGAGGGGATCGTACCTGGTTTCTTGGCACATAGCCCTATTCAGATGAAACAATAGGAGAATCTTCTGGCAGGAAAACTCCAGCAGAGAGCTCTGATGAGAACTTCTGGCAGAAAGCTGACAGAATTTTTGGTAGGAGGTTTTGACAGGCAGAAACAATGGTGAAACATTATTTATGGCATTTCTGTATTATCTGTGTGTTACAGGATGTTCCCCAAAGTGTATCATGAAGTGCGGGTTCCTCAATTCTGAGGTGGGCAAAGCTCTGTGGGTCCTTTCCTCCTGCCACAAAGGGCAGAAGGATTTTCCCTGCCTTTGGAGCAGGAGTTCATGGATAATGTTGTGGGCTCCCCTGGGAGCAGCTGCCTTGAGAGCAGGGCCATACCCAGTCACGCTCAGCAGTTAGGTCTGATTGTTGTTTGTTCCCTTCTCTTCCTGCACATCCCAAGCTCAGCCTCTGCCTTGTCTCCCTGGGTGCTCACAGCCTCAGCAGAGTTGTTTCATCTTTGCCTTTGCTTCCCTCCCTTAAGGGAATGCTCTGGGGCTTACTGCTTTAGGAACAGGTGTTTGAGGAAGATGATGAGCTAATCCTGCTGCTGGATTCTCGAGCAAAACCAAGAATGACAAAGCTTGATGTCCACGACTGTGCTCAGGAGAATGCAATTCCTCCATGCTTCATTTTTTCTTTCTTTTTTTTCCTTCTAAAGGGGAAGGGGGCAACAAGCTTTCAAACCTTCTTACTACATCAGAAGGAAACAGGAGAACAAGAAGGCAGCACCCCCTTGCACGTAACTCACAACACTCCAGGTAAGACACTGGGTATTCTGTTTCCCCTGGTTTTGTGTGTTTGGAGTTCTGCTCCCAGTGTTGTGTTGACGTGAAATCGTGCACTGCAGCTCCTTGGTTTCTGGGAGTTTTTATGTCCTAAAGATAGGGAAGAACACTGACCTGTTGGAGCGAATCCAGACAAGGCCGCCAGGATGATCAGAGGGATGGAGCAGCTCTGCTATGAGGAAAGGCTGAAAGAATTGGGAAGGTTCAGCCTGGAAAAAAGAAGGCTCTGGGGTGACCTAATTGTGGCCTTCCAGTACCTGAAGGGAGCCTACAGGAAAGGTTGAGGGCAAGACTATTTACAAGGGCCTAGAGAGACAGAAAAGGGGAAATGGCTTCACACTGACAGAGGGAAGGGATAGATGGGGTATTGGGATGAACTTGTTCCCTGTGAGGGTGGGCAGGCCCTGGCACAGGGTGCCCAGAGAAGCTGTGGCTGCCCCTGGATCCCTCAGAGTGTCCAAGGCCAGGTTGGACAGGGCTTGGAGCAACCTGGGCTAGTGGAAGGTGTCCCTGCCCATGGCAGGAGGTGGCACTGGGTGGGCTTTACGGTCCCTTCCAACCCAAACCATTCCATGATTCTGTGATAGGGGAGGAGGAGAAGAAGCCTTAAAGCACTGTGAAGCTTTGTGCAGCCCCAGTCTCACTTCCACAGGGACACGCAGCCACCCGGCCACTCAGGAATCCCTTGGCATGACTCCACCAGATGGACAGGCTGTCCTGTGGGTTCAGGTTTAGTAACAGGGTTGGCCAAATGCCCTCCAGAGGCACACATGCTTTCCTGTGTGCTAATCCCTTGGATTCTGGGATTTCTTGGAGGAGGCACTATCAGCCCCGGTATTCCCCGCCTGTCTGAAATGGTTTTGATACCTGCAGCACTCTGCTTAATCCACGCTTCAGATACCATCCAGCATGAAAGCTGCTCATGCCATGGGTGGGCTTTAACAAGCTTATTTACTTTCTTCTTTTTTGGAGGTAAATTCATGTCTAATTTTGGCTCGTTCCAGATTTTTACCATATATGGCCATGGTTCCTTTTCAAACTTTGCCAAAATGAAATGTGATGATGTGGTGGTGCATTCCCCCATCCCTGGCCCTGCTCTGTGGTCTCAGGAGCTCCTGATAAGCCTTGATGGACCCAGCTGAGTGGTGAAGTGTCCTCTGACTGCACCAGTTGGGTCATGAGGTGCTCCCTGATCCTACCAGGAGCTCTTGGGTGGTAGAGGTGGGAAGAGCCAGGAACATCCCAGCTAAGGTGGGACACAAAGGATGAGCCATTGCCCTTTGTAGCCTCAGTAAATCACTTACCTGGAATGGCACTGCTGTGAGTTGTAGCCCAAGTGGAACAGTCCCATTGTCACTGTGCTGTGGGAAGGAGCCCAGGAGTTCCTGACTTGGGATACGGCCAGGATGGGAACTTAGTGATGACCAAAGTCAATGGCTGTGTGACCCTACAAACAGCAATCCTGAGTGAGGCCCTTTGACCTGTCCTGGGCTGCAGCTTTCTCTTTCACCCTCCTGCCATATATTTTCTGGCATGTGTCAGGAGCACCACATACAACAGATATCTCAGGTTAAATGAGGCACTTAAGATGCCTTGAGGTCAGATGTTTGCTGGCCAGCTTTTCAGAAGTCTCAGGAGGCTTTAGGTCCTGGTGTCTCATTCCTGATTCGTGTTGTACAAAGGAGGGATAACTATTACTTTCCTTTTTCAAAGAAGGTACAAGTGCTGAGTATTTTAATTCATTATGCAATCAGCTGCCTATTTTTAGTACCTGAACCATTTTTAATGTTCTTTTTACAATGCAGATGTGCTTTAATTGAGGCTGGCAATGTGAAGTGTTTCGGGCGCTGAAGCCGCAGGGACTGGGGGGTCTGTCAGGGACTGGTTTAGCAGGATTCTCATGCAGGGTCTTGCACAGCACGTAGAGATCACAGAGCTGCTGCCAGGTGTGTGGCAGTTCAGTGGTGGGAGAGGTCTCTAAAGATCCCAACACTTCACACTGTCTGGAAGCAGGTGAAAAAGGTTCTGAATGCAGATGATAGACCGACTCTGCTAATGACGGTACCTCTTCCCCCTTTTCCAACAGAGTCGTGCACCTGCAGCTGGGACAGCCATGGAGAAGAGTGGGAACATTCAGCTGGAGATTCCTGACTTCAGTAACTCTGTCCTGAGCCACCTGAACCAGCTGCGCATGCAGGGCCGGCTGTGTGACATCGTGGTGAACGTGCAGGGCCAGGCATTCCGCGCGCACAAGGTGGTGCTGGCTGCCAGCTCGCCCTACTTCCGCGACCACATGTCCCTCAACGAGATGAGCACGGTGTCCATCTCCGTCATCAAGAACCCTTCTGTTTTCGAGCAGCTCCTCTCCTTCTGCTACACGGGCAGGATATGTCTACAGCTGGCTGACATCATCAGCTACCTGACAGCCGCCAGCTTCTTGCAGATGCAGCACATCATAGACAAGTGCACGCAGATCCTCGAGGGGATTCATTTCAAAATTAACGTGGCAGAGGTGGAAGCAGAATTGAGCCAGACCAGGACAAAGCATCAGGAGAGACCCCCTGAGTCCCACCGGGTGACGCCAACTCTGAACCGTTCCCTGAGCCCACGCCACAACACCCCGAAGGGGAGTCGCCTGGGCCAGGTTAGCACGGTGCTGGACATTCGGGAGCTCAGCCCGCCCGAGGAGTCCACCAGCCCCCAGATAATCGAGCAGAGCTCGGATGTGGAAGGCAGGGAGCCCATCCTGCGGATTAACAGAGCGGGACAGTGGTACGTTGAGACGGGAATGGGAGAGCGTGGGGGCCGGAGCGATGACGATGTGCGGGTGCTGGGCGGAGTGCGCATCAAAACGGAGAACCTGGAGGAGTGGCTCGGGGCAGAGCATCAGCCCTCGGGAGAGGATGGGAGCAGCGCCGAGGAGGTCACGGCCATGGTGATCGACACCACAGGCCACGGAGCGCTGGGCCAGGAGGCTTATGCCTTAGGCTCCTCCGGGGCCAAAGTGGTCAGGCCAACCAGCACCGAGATTGACAGGTGGGTCTTCTTTGACTTAGTTGCTGACCTTGGCTGTCAGAGGAGGTTGTGCAAGATTTTCACTTGGCAGGGTTGGTCGCTGTGGAACCTCTTCCTCCTTCTGTTTCCTGTGGCCATCTTAAGTATAAATGCTGAAGGAGTTTCTTTTGTGGTGTGAGAAAGTGTGTCTGGTTTGGGTTAAAGTATTTTGGCTGGGTCGTGATCAGACCAGGATCTCCAGGTGCAAGCTCTTAGAGGTGCGTAGGTTGGGATCTGTACCTCAGTGTTTCAGGTGAGGTGGGATTTTTGTTTGAAGAAGGTGTTCTGTGCAGCCTCAGTAGACACCATGATTAACAAGGTCACATATGGTATGTGTTATGCAAAGTGTCGTGGCACTAACACCTTTTGGCCTGAAAATCTGGGGATGGTTCTGGCTGAAAAGCCAGGCACCAGCTGTAAGTCAGGAGGAAATTTTGTTCCTGGTGCTCCAGGACAGCAGCAGGCCCTAGGTTTACATCTTCTGGAGCAGCCAAAGTGGGGAGCCCATTAACCTCCACGATTGTTTTGATTTATGTGAGGTAGCAGGAAGCCTTTACGTGAAAATAGGTGGTGAAATCCGCTGTGTTTGGATTCTCCATCCATCTGCTTCCCCTCAGCTCCAGTATTTGTTTTCTTGCCCTAAGCACAGGCCAGAGAGAAGATCTGATAGAGGGGAGGTCTGTTGGATTTGAGGGGCTTGTGTTTGCCAGGTTCCGCTTCACATCTGCCTCTCTTCTACCTCAGTCCTTCTGGTCCCAGAGAGGAACAGCTACCTGGAAGCAGTGGATATCCTGTCACTTGTCACTTAATAAATCAATCAGTGGGAACAACCTTGAGCTGGCCCTTGCATTTCTACTTCCTTAGCTCTTTTCCAGGGATCACTTAGTATCAAGCATCTCTTTCTGCATTGCACTGTTTCCCACCTGGAGTCCATCACATCCCTTGCATTTCACACTGGGAAGGGGCAGGAGGGTGTGGGTAGTGCAGGAAAGCGCCCTCAGAGAAACGGTTTCTGCTCCTGCTGTGCAGTTCCTGAGTCATCTATCAGTTTACTCCTGATAGCAACCTGAATGCTCTCTGACACTAAACTGGAAGCCAAATGACTCAGTTTTATTTTTTCAGATGTTAAGACTGAGCCCACAGACTGGTATGACTTGGTTTTTCCTTTGTACTTGCGCTGTTCCGCCTCCTGTGTGTTAGCTGGTGAGGATGAAGAGATGCTATACAGGTGCCTCCATTGCTCACCCGCTGTTCTAAACACCGCAGTGACCTGATGCCCATTAAAAACTCCATTTACACTCTTCCCCCACCCCACAGATTTAGCCCTTCTGGCAGCATGGTTGCTGTGACTGAGCGGTACAGATCAAAAAGCGAGTCTCCCGGGCGGATGGATGAGCCCAAGCAGCCCAGTTCCCAGGTAGGCAGATCAAGAAGTTTGCAAGTAAATGTTGGCTTGAAGGTGAAGGGGACTGTGTTGTGATGACGTGTGTCGTTTTATATTTGCAAGCAATATGGTGTGTGAAACAGGGACCTTCTGCCGTTTCAAAGGGTTTAGTTGCTCACGCTGAAAATGTGTGTCAGCCGTGTACAATTTAAAACTGATTTTGGCTGTCGCTTGGGATCTTGGCCAGATACCTGGAAAATACAAGGAGGTTCTCGTGTTGTCTGAGGGCATAAATAGCCACCCTCATTCTGGGCAGACCACCAACTCCTGAGAAGAAAGCCCACTTGCCTGCAGAGCTGTGCCTGCCCTAGAACACTGGCAGCAAATGCCTGAGCTGAGGGAGGAGGTGTTGGCTTGACTGCTGTGGAAGACTGAGGAATGACAACAGCTGAACCTTTCCATGCTAGTACCAAAGCCAACCCAAAAAGCCCTCCAGGCCCTACACCAATAAATCTTTGGGGTGGAGTGTCAAAGGGCTGTGGATTTGTACAGAGGGTTCTGTCTCATCCCCAAGGGACCATATTGCACAGCAGAATTTGTGACATAGAGGAGCTCTGAATTCTCTGCTTTCTTGGGCACAGTTTTGGGGTCGGAGGGAGAGAAATGCAGAAACAGGAGAGGGCAGTGGGCTGTAGAGTGCAGCAAGGTGGGACAGTGGTAATAGCTGTGCCTCATCATTTTGGTCTAATTTTGTTGTATACAATGAGTGTCTCAGTGCCACTGTAGTGCAAATGTGTCAGCCAGCACAGTTCAGAAGGACTCTTGTGAGCCTGGCAAACAGGGAATGTGTTAGTGTGTGCCTGGAGGCAGGTTGAGAAGTGCCCTTCAGTAAGACCAAGGGAAACAAGGGGGGGAAATCATGACTGTTGTCTGCTGGCTTTGTAATACACTTCCATAAGGCAACACACCTTTTTGTTCCTGTTTCTCCAAAGCTTTGATTTGTGTCCTCAGAAGACATGGAGAAAATTTCGGGTCAAACTCGCCCTCGAGGGGAAATGTGACATACAAAGCAATTTTAGCTCTTCCTACAGAAAAGCACTTCTTATTTCTGCATTGTAAGATGGACTCAAACATAAAACCTTAGGCGTTAGATGCACGGGGAAGTCTTATCAACCTCCACTCTCCTGGCACTGCCACATCTGTACGAATAGAGCCTGCCCAGTGGCAGTGGTAGAGCAGAAAGGTAGTACCAGAGCTTTGAGTATCTCCTTTAGTCCTGAGCGGCCTCCCTGTACCTGCACAGCCGGATTCAGCAGCACCTGGCACAGGTACACTGCTGCTCATGCCTGCTCAGCCCTGGCTGCCAGAGGAGGTGCCCTCCTGCTGTTACACCAGTTGCTTCTCCTCTGCCTTTGGCTCTGTTGGGAAAAGCCATGCTGGGAGAACAACCCCCAGCACAGAGCGTTGCAGAGTCGGTCTGTTCGTGCTCCATCAGAATACACCACAGCCAGAGGGGTCTGCCCTGAGCCTGAGCTCATGGTTCAGGGTTGCCCTTGGCTGTGTTTCTGTGTGGCTTCAGAAAACACAGAGAAGCCAGTGAGTCCTTGCTGTGTGAGCCGGGCCAGGGGCTGGGCTGTGTCACACAGCCAGGCAGGCAAACCTGCCTCTTCTAAAATGAACCCTGAGTGAGGCACCTCAATAGACTCCTGTGTGAAACGACACCTGAAGAGGTTAAGATACTGTTTGTGCTTCATTTCCAGCTTTGTTTTACTGCAAGCTCATCAATTGGCTTCTTTTTTTTCAACTTTCAGTGAGCAAAAAGAAGGTGGCATACAGTATTTTAATAAAACTGGCCCCGATTTTTAAAAAAGTAACAAGTATTGACACATGTGGTTCACAACTTCATTGGTGGCCAGGCACCCTCGTGACAAGGACTGTCTTTTCTTCCCCAGACCCAGGGAATGACTTGGCAGAGGAGGCCTCTGGTGCCGTGGTTTCTAATTGATTGCTCGTTTGTCTTCAGCCCCAAGGCCCCAGTTAAGCACTTAAATGTGTGCTTGAGGTTGCAGACATTAGTGCTGCTGATTTTGAGGTTTGGCACGCACTTTACTGGCTGGACTAGGGCCTGATCTTCTCTGCAGTTTATTTTAGGCTGCTTGTTATTTAAATCTCTGCTGTTTCCTTGGCAGGGGGAGGAATCGGCCATGCTCGGAGTGAGTGGTTACGTGGAATATCTGCGGGAGCAGGAGGTTTCAGAGCGCTGGTTCCGGTACAACCCACGGCTCACGTGTATTTACTGCGCCAAATCCTTCAACCAGAAGGGCAGCCTGGACCGGCACATGCGGCTGCACATGGGCATCACGCCCTTTGTGTGCCGCATGTGTGGGAAGAAGTACACCCGCAAGGATCAGCTGGAATATCACATCCGCAAGCATACGGGCAACAAGCCCTTCCACTGCCACGTCTGCGGTAAAAGCTTCCCTTTCCAGGCCATCCTCAACCAGCACTTTCGCAAGAACCACCCTGGCTGTTTGCCCCTGGAGGGGCCCCACAGCATCTCCCCTGAGACCACGGTCACGTCGCGGGGGCAGGCGGAGGAGGAGTCCCCCCCGCAGGAGGAGGCTGTGGCTGTGGGGGAGACGGCACAGGGATCTGTGTCCACAACTGGGCCGGATTGAAACACGACTGCAGAGTCCGAGCAGGAAGGACCATCTTCCCCTTCTTGGCTCTGAAGAGTCAGCACCAACCTGGCAGGCTGGTACTGTAATTAGTGCAATGCCACCACTGGACAGAAAAGAAGCTCCCGACATGTTGCCAAAATAGAAAAATCTTTTCTCTCTCTCTTTCTCTCTCTCTCTCTTCCTCTCACACACCCCCACACACACACGTAGAGTGTTAAATGTTTTTCTCCCTTATTCCTCCTCCTCTTGGAGAAAAACAGAACAACTGTGTCAATCAACTTTCTATTCAGGGATCGACAGGATTTTAAATTTTTTTACTGTTCCGTAATGATCTGGGACGAGCAGTCATTTGTATTTCTGGACAGCCCTGCAGCCCAGCAGCTGGGCCTGCTGGCGGTGCCGGTGACAGCCACGCAGCCCTGGAGAGCCATATCTGCTTGAGGGGAGAGCAGGGGCAAGGGGCCATGGCCTTTCTCCCTTCCCCAGGTAATTGCCACAGGAAAGAAAACAAAAAGACTGTCCCGGGGGAGCCTGCCTTGCCCGAGTGCATTTATCCCTGTCTTATTTTTGCTGTGTCTCTTTACATTTTTAAGCTGTTACTTTAGGGCTTTTGGCTCGCCCCTTCCAGGCATGCGGCCTTGGTGCCCCTTGTTAAAGCAGGCACGGCTACAAAGCGGTCTTCCAGAGGTCAGCAATCTGTGAAGGAAGCCCTTCTGCCCCTGAGACTGCGATTGAGCAGCTGTGAGGTTGGTGTGAGACTCTGATGCGTCGGGAGAAGGGCTGGAGGGGTCTTTCAGGGGGGTTGTCCTCTGCTGGTGCTGACCTGGAGAGCTCAGAGCACTCTGATGTCCTGACCCTAAATGCTGCCGTGCTCTGGGCCTTGCCGAGAGCTAGGCAGAGGTTTTCTGGACTGGCTGAACTCCGGAGCTACCAAAGTCCTCCTTCGCCCCTGCTCCCCCCTTTTGTCTTTTATAACAGCAATATGTGAGACAGAAATACTGCAATGCTGTCGTCCCAGCCGAGCAATCGTGGGTGGTTGCTTTTAAACCTGTTTCTACAAACTACTTTGATAACTTTTTTTATCAACGAAATGCAAAAAGAAAAGAAAACCCTACTTTATTTCCTTGTAACAGTTCAGGAGACTTAAAAGTTCCTAGAGCAATCACAACTCTGTCCCCTTGCATGGACTTCAAGATTTTTGTATTCTGAGCAGCTCTGATGTTTAGAGCAAGTTTAGAAAACCTGGAGAGACGTGCCTGCGTGTGTATTGTAGGTGTTTGCACGGGCTTACGTGGTTTATAACCAGAAAAGCATGGGACAGGTAGATAAGTGCAAATATTCTGACATCTTTTGAAGAAGTCTTTTAAAAAAATATGCAATATTTTAAGAGTTTTCTCTGGTTCTGATGCCAGGTTGTTCATGACGGAGGGGGGAAATGAACGACAGGTTGTGCGGATCGGGTCTGGTGAAGGAGTTCTCTTGAGGATGTATGATAAGGAAGGGTGAAGTTCTGATCCTTAAGGTGATGGGAGGAAAAAAGAGACATTGGAAAAGAAATACTCTTCATCTTGCTTTGGCAAGAAAGCTGGGTGCATGGTTGGAGCAGGGCTTGGTGAGCAGGGGATGACCATGTGACAGCAGTTAGACTGCACCATTTTGGGCACATGGAAACATCTCCAGCCCTTGCTTTCTCCACTTGTAAATTGGGACTCAGGATCATTTTCCTGCCTCTTCAGAGGGAAGAATTTGGGGAAGGGTGTTGTATTCTTGCCTCGCTTTATAGATTTTTTTAAATTGAGGGGTCTCGCTGTTCCTCCCATCTCTCTCTCTCAGAAAGAGACGTGGCTCTGATGTGTTTTTGTGTGTGGGAAGGGCTTGGTGCCAGGATCATGTGTAACAGGAAAGTGCTCCTACGAGAGGAACCCTCGCAGGTGTCCTGAGCCAGACACCTGCAAAGTACCATTTCACTCACCATTTCAAACAGGAAAACTGATATTTCACCTCCATTTTCCTTCTGTCCCTTCTTCCTCCTCTCCTGTCAAGTGCATCGTCACACGGGGAGTGATTTGTCCACCTGAGGGAGCAGCCCCGTCGGGTTTCCTGGCGAAGGTCAAACAGGATGGTACCCGAACAGTGAGGTTGCAGTGGCAGAAGATGAGGTGAGAGGGTGGCTAAGGTAGGTTTCGTTGCAATCAAGGTGCGGGAAGGAGTGGAGATGTGCTGCTTTAGTCATAGCTTTTGAAGTTACCAAAAATGAAAAAAAAAAAGTTAAAAACTTTGAAATCCTATCCTGTTCACACTAGAGAGCATCAAAAGTTACTTTTAGTTGCTTAAAAGATTTTAAAATGTTTTAAAATAGAAATTTTAAAAGAGTACTACCAAACTATAAAAACATAAAATTATTTATATACATATATTATATATAAATATAGTGGGAAAGTTTCCCTGCTAAGCTTGCTGTGAAGAGAAGGGTGAAGGTGCAGTAACTGCTACACAAGCAACATTTTTCTGAGACAGATGGCAACCGTAGTGAAGAAGGGCTGACATAAAATAGTGAATGCCTTTATTCCCATGGGCATAGCTGTGAGTTTCTTGGGCAGGTTTGTGTTTTACTGTATCGATACTGTGAACGGAGGAGCATCCAAACAGTCCAGGGTGCCGGCAGTGCGTCCTGTTTGCTGATTCACTACTTCACTTGGCCTGGTGGAAACCATGAAATTGGTCCTTCATATCACACTAGGCTGAAAACAAAGCTTGTGAAAGGTTTTTACTTTTTTTCCTCCTTTGCGTTTGCTTTTTTGTTTTTGTTTTGTTTGTTTTGGTGCAGAGGTTGCCACTGTATAAATGATAATTTCTGATTGCATGCAAAAGAGCCAATATTCTTGCCTGGGCCTCGCTGAGGTGAAGTTTATAGCTTGTAGCTAGGGTCAGTATAAGGTATGGTAGTGGGAATCATTTTAATATTATTTCTGTACATTTAGTGTAATGTATGTATGTGTGGGAATCACGGTGTCTCTAATATGCCTTGAACATCGCTGAAAGCAGTTCGGGCCCGTCTGCCCCAGGCGGTGGAACCAGTTCCGAAGAAATCCTTGTCAGACATTTCTTCAGTGCTCGACCTCCTTGGTGCAGATACGGCTGAGGCTCGAGAAAAAAGGGATTAGAGGTCACGTATGGTATGGCAAAACCTCATGTGAATTTTCTGGCAGTGGTGTAGCTACTCAAGAGGTGCTTTCCCTAACAGGATGATCCCGTATGCTGTCGCCTCTCTGCTGGCGAGGCTCTTTACATTTGCACCAAAGCTGTGGAGAATCCCATGCCAGCTTTCCAAGTGTGAATGCTTCTGTGATGGGTTGAGGCACAGCTTTGCATTCCCACGTCTAGCTGCAGCTTTCTCTGCTGAAACTGTGATTTCAACTGTGATTTAAGGAGGATGTGAAGAGAACTCTGTCATGTTTTAATACCTCTGTACATAACATTACTGTTTGCTTCAGAGTTAGGGCTTACTAACCCATTTGTTTGCTTGCCTCAGGCAACAGGGAGAACACGCTCTGTCTTTGCAGTTTGTTTTCTCAGAGGGGAAACACATTTCTTAGTTCTTTGCTGCCAAAGAACTCACCTCCCAAATGTGAAGAGTTGTGGTTATCTCCTTAAGCCTGCAGCAAGCCCTGGTGCCAAGTCCCAGCCAAGCGATGTGATGGTTGCTGTGGCTGTCTCTGCTGCTGCCAGGTTCCCTGTGAATAGCTGTGAAAACAACAAGAATTGTGTTAATACTGTGCTGCTGCTGCTTTGGGGAGAAGCTAAACCTCTTCCTCTCAGGAAGATGACCTATGGGAAGCTGTGAAAGGGAAAAAGGAGAAGGTCTTTTTGCTCTCTTGCATTGGGAGTGTGTGAAAACAAAATGTGCTTTGTATTTCCAGCAGCTAGAGAGGGATGAATGAGGGGCTTTATGGAACGTGAATTTGTGACAGGAGGCTGAGAATATGCTTAGAGCCACTTAGCAAGATCCAGGGCTGTCAGCCCGGTGAGAACCAGAGCAGCCGACGCAGATGGGCAATCCCTCGCTTGCCCTCCCAGCACTGCTGACCATCAGGTCAGTCCTTGGACTTACCTACACTGTCTCTACAGTATTCTGAAGCTGTGACCTGTACAATTTAACTTTCAAAAGTTTGGGTGCCTGAAGGGCAGGAAGAACAGAAAGCATTTTGTGTCTCTCTGCTGTTTTAAACCCAGCGAGGTCAGTAGCCACTGTCCTTGTTCCCATTTGACAAGCTATTCAGAGCTGGAATAGCCCTGGGAACAAGCTGTAGCCCGAGCTGGAAGGGCACAGAGCCAGGATTTCAGCCCTCTGTGAGATCAGGGTGGAAATAAATGGACGGGACAGCTCTCCCTGCTTGCCCCACTCTCGACTGTGCCAGCTCGGGGGCTGCATTTCCGTTCCACAGCTCTGCGGTCACAACGTCACTTAGCAGGGAGATGCTTCTCCAGGCCAGTGATCCCAAGCAGTCTGGTCTTGGAGCTGGATCCTTCTGCGCCACTGGGTGACTCAGCCCCAGTGAGGACTTGGCAGGAGCAGAGTTGCAGCTTTTATTTGCTTCTGAGTTCATCTCTCCTGCAGAGCCCGAGGTATAAATAGGAAGGCAACTGCAAAGGTGCCGTTGATTTGGGGTGGAAGGTGGCTTGGGAGGTAGACACGGTCATGTTGAAAACAAACAAAAATAGCACTTAAAATTATTTAATCTTTATCAAACTCTCCTCTTTGATCTGTCATATGCCTGCCAATTTAACCATGCCAGCATCCAAGTTTTCTGCAGATTAGTGACACCAAATGCTGTTCTTGCTCTGCTGGAAATATTCTGGTGATGGGAGAAGTCCCTGCTCATGGCAGGGGCGTTGGACAAGATGACTTCTAATGGTCCCTTCCAACTCAAACCCGTGGCCAGGCCTGCAGTTGGAAAGTGTGGGATCTGCTGAGGTGGCAGAGTAATCCAGTGTTACTCCTGCCACAAGGTGAGAGCCACGCATAGAGCTTTGACATCTGCAGTGGAAGGGCCTAAAGAGGAGCTCAGCATCCTTATTTTAATCGTTGTCTTTCAAAGGATATTTTAATACAAAATACATACACACACGTGTATGTACATTTATATATATATATATATATTTGTAACCAAATAAAAGATAGAACTATGCAAACACTACTGGCTGCTGCTTGAAACTAAAGTCTACCAGGACATTTTGGAATAGAGTAGATTTGGAGTAGGCTTGGAAGACACCCTGCTATGGTTTGCTTTTTTCTTTAAATAAAATGCAGCAGCAGACCAAAGTTTTGCTGCATTTAGTCTTATCAGAAATTTAGGTTATTCCTAACATGGAACCCCCTCAAGCAGGTTATAAAATTATCTGAAGAGTTCTACCATCTCTAAAATATTTCCATCTGCTGAAAGGCTTTGGCTTGTCAAACACAGGAAAACACAGAGGCTGGGACTAGGAGAGACTAAAGGTGATGCTTGAGCTGATAGAAGTAGAGTCAAGAAAGGACTTGGCAGCATTTTCTTTTGGATGTAGGATTGAGTTGGCTTCTAGGGATCTTCCTACTTGGGAAAGCATCCATCACAGAGAGGGAGGCAGTGATCAGAGCATCCTCAGGATGAGTTTGGTTCTGATGGAAATCTTCCCTCTGAATCTGATGGTACCAGAGTTGAGTCTGCTGGGAGAAACTCTGTGGTTTCTTTGTGTCAGATCCTATCTTTGCTTTTATGATTAACTGCAATATACCTATAACCTTCAGTGACCTTTGACTTTTTATTCCTGGGACTGTAGAAAATTCAGGTTTCCCATGACATTATCCTCATCCCAACTGTGAACAAGTTACTACTGCTTCTTATAATTTATTGTCTTTCTGTTCCTGAACGTCTGTGTGATCCGGTTGGTCGCCAGCACCACCTTCCAGTGCTTCATTAGCTTTTATGCACAGGGAATTGTTGCAATGGATAAGTTGACCATGCTAGTTGGAAGAGTAGAAGCCTTTGGAGAATGACTTTCACTTCCTCTAGCTGTCATTAGGGAGTGCACACACACATACTGTATATACATATATATATACACATATATAAAGTGTTTCAATATAAACTCATTTAGCATTATTCTTATTTAATTTATATTTTAATCCAGTTGTAAACCAAAGTATTGCAGCTTGTGAAATGATGTGTTTTGGAAACAGGAGGAACCTTAGGAGGTGGGAGCTCTTGAAAGGTCTTTGCTGACGCAAACATGGATATGAACAAGACTTAAGAACTTGTGCTGCTGAATCCTGGGGCTTTGCAGCCTTTGGAGGATTTGAGAGTTGCTGGGTAAAGTTGGATGGTGGGGCCTTCTGAAGGTGTTTTTCATGGTCCTTAATGGTTTTGTAGGAGAACAAGTATGTTCTGGCAAGGCTAGAAATAAAAAGGGAGAAGACAGCAAATCAGAGTGGTCTGGCACAACTGGGAGCTGGAGAGAGGAAGCCCCAAAACCAGCCACTGATGCATTTAGTGCCCAGTTGAAAGTTTAGAAAATGAGCTGTTGGTATTTACCGATGTCTAGAGGTGCTTGGGGCTTTTTTAGTAACTTCTGTGGAGGTGCATGTTTTGCTGTCACCAGTGGGAAGAAATAATGGGCTCAGAGATAAAATCTTGCTGGTTTTTCTGTGCCAGGGAGTAAGTAATTGCCTTCCCAAGGAATCAGCAAGCACTAAGAACAAATTCACCTCTAATGATCTCCCACAGGCTTGGCAGCAGCTCTTGCTTCCTCTGGGGAGGAGGGACACAGCTGAAATAAGAGGGCTCCTGTGTTTTCAGCCCTGTCTGGGGCTGGTGGCACTGGAACCCAGCTGGGTTGGGTAGAATAGGTGCAACAGCATCAAAGCCTCACTGGGAAGAGGAGTGCTTGTGTCTGGCATGCCATGGATGCTGGAGGCAGGGAAATGCCAGGTTGGGAACCTGCGTGTGGACAGGAGCTTGCAGGAAACCCTGTGCAAAGATCCCTCTTCTGGAGATGAGCAGCACGAGTGTTTTCCATCCTGCAGCTGTGAATGGTAACAAAGGAAAATGGGTCCCCAGTGGGCGCAGATTTGCTGTGAGGATTTCAGAAACTCCACTGGAAGGAACTGAAGGATGGGAGGTAAAGGGCAGTGCCAGACAGATTTCAAAGTGCCATTTTCTGACTATTAGGTTCTCTAGCATGTGTTGCAGACTGAAGTTTGCTGTCATGCCAGTGCTCTCTCCTTTACCTATGTCATTTCTCCTATTTAAAGCCCACAGCCAAGGGGAGGGTGCAGAGAAGACAGAGCCAAACCCTTCTCGGAGGCACACAGCCAAAGGAGGAGCAGCAGCAGGAGGTGGAAGTTTATACAAGGGGGAGTCAGGTTAGGTATCACAAGATATTTTTTCACCATGAGAACAGCCAAACAGCTGGATCAGGTTGTCCAGAGGGGCTGGGAAATCCCCGTGCTGGGGTAGCGCAGCCTCCAGGTTCCTGTTTCCATTAGACTATGCCAAGCTGTGGGTTTGTTACCTTTTTTTTAATTTAGTATTATAATGTACAAATGGGCAGCTTTAATGGGCTTCCTAGTTCATATCAGTTAAGCTTTTGAAACATATTCAGGTATCTTTTAAATACTGCTGTGTAAGTTCCGTGTTTAATCTGACATATTCTGATTTATTATTTTACTGCAGTTACCTAAGGCAGTACTTAAAAAAATCAGTGCATTACTTTTTTTGCAGACTGTCAGCTATGTTAAGCCTCCAGCTTAGTTTTTAATGTATTTAACCACCTCCCCTTCAGATCTATGGTGAAATGCCTGCATTATTTTTGTATTGCAGTGAGGCCTATTTATTTAAACCTTCCCATTACCTTTGCAGTCAGACCCAATACCATTGGCTGTGAAACTGTGAAACTAATGAGAAAGGAAAAATGAAGCTGGATTGGTTAGTTTTACTGCTGGTCATAAAATACAGAAAGTAGCAGTACAAAAGGATAAAATACAATTGAAATTAGTTACTCAAGTCATAGAATCACAAAATGGTTTGCATTGGAAGAGACTGTAAAGTTCATCTTCCAACCCCCTCTGCCATGGGCAAGGAGGGACACCTTCCACTAGAATTCCAATAGAAATTACCGAGTCTGGAGTGGGGAGAGGAATCACAAAACTATGTCTGAGAAACAAATTTTAACCTGATGATGTCGCTTCACTGGTTCCCCGTTTGGTCAAGTGTAAAAGCTGTCTCTTGAGATGAGGAAGTTCCCCAGGGTCCACTTGTTCATCTGCGTATCTTGGGCATTGGTCTGCTATGGGGGCTTGTGCTCCCTGCTATTATTTTCTGAGAGTTTACGTGTCTGAGGAAACTCTCTGGATCACTGTGAAGCTTTTTTTTAATCCTTCTTGCATGTGCATTGATAATGGACACAAGTCTTGGCTGCAGGAGGTGAGAGGGAGGTGCCATTCTGCGGTGGAGGTGGCAGCTGCAGGTGACACTAAGGAGAAGGGGACAAGTGCTATTCTCCTGCTGACAGATTGGATTTTGGCAAGGGGAGCAAAGGCCCGGCCCCACTGTGGCTGTGCCCAGTCCAGGGGGTTCTTTCAGTGGGCTCCATCCCTGCCAAGGCCAAGGGGAGGTTGGTTTGTGGAGGCTGTTCATGGGGCAGCCTGGATCTCCTCTGCTGGAAACACGAGGGATGATGGGGTAGGTGGCCTGCAGGTAGTTTTCTTATATGTTAGAAGGTCTCCTAAGCCAGGGTTGTGTTGCTGGGGGAAGGAGCCCCGGTGAATTTGGGATGGAGAGCAGAATTTGTCATGCCCTTTGCTCTAAGACAAATTCCTTGGGCTCCCCTAGGGCACTGGCCCAGGTAGGAAGCTGACACCAGCCAGCTTCCAGGGCTATGCTGTCCCAGGGCAGGGACTGTGAGGAATATTGTGGAGAGAGAGGGGAGTGGTGGTGTTCAGATAACAGGTTTGTTTTGTGTTCGTGTCTGTAACATTGCTGACAGCTGGGACAGGCCAAGGGCTGTGAGAGCAATCCGTGGGGACACAATGGGGACTTCTCCGAATCAGCTCGTCTAGAGACTGAGTTTGGAGGAGGGTAACATGCAGCTGTATGTTCATGCAGGAACATATTCCTCACCTCGTGCCCCACACTTGCAGGGAGGGGTAGTGAAGGATGAGAAAACCGGCTCAGAGATTAGTTCATGGAAATGGAAGCAAGGTATTCAGAGTACTGCTTTAGACTGAAAAGGAAAGGGAATGAATGCAGTTTTCCCGGGCCCCTGGTGTGTTAAACACCACCTGGAGCTCCTGCAAGCTGTGCTCCCATTGTCCCCAGAGCCCCCCTCCTTTCCCTGGTGTCACCCCACCTTTCCTGTACAACACTGTGAATATGATACCAGTAACTCTTTCTAATGTTTCCATTAAAACTGCTCAGAACACGAAATACTGTCCCACTGTGGGAGCACAGGCTGTGTCCCCAAACAGGGCACAGATGGTTGAGCCCTTCCCTGTGGAGCAGTGGAAGAGGATTGTAGGAGTTAACAAGGGAAGTGGCTCTGTATAACAATTTGCTAATCAAATTTGATTTTGTAACAAACCAAACTGACAATCAATTCCTAAAATGTAAAAGCCTCTTAGGGGGAACAGTCAAGTATATCTTCACCAGAAAGATTTAATTGAGATAACTTAATAAAGAGCACATGTTTTTTTACCTTTTTTTTTTTTTTTTTTTTTTTTTTTAAGCAATCACTCCAGAAATGGACGCAGCAGATTCACAGGACAATAACTACCTCTCTCTCTCAGAGTGCTGAGGTTACCACACTACACACTCTAGCAGCAAAGCTTTCACTTCAAAGACATTTGTTTTCCTTACCTCTGTGTTTCAGAAATGCAGGTCTGCTCTGTAAAGTGACTCTATGGAAATGGCATCTGGCAGGAGCAGCAGGAGCCCCTCGGAGTCCAGAGCCCCTCTTGGTCTCTAGTTCCTTGCAGTGACCTTTGCAGGTTGGCTCTGGGGCTGTGACAGTTCAGGGGTGCTGCGTGACAGTGAACTGTCCCGTGGGCTCAGCATCCTGCACTGGGAAATGAGTTAGTGGTGGGAAAGGTAAGAGGAGGATCCATCTCCCTCCTGCCTCCACAGGAGCAGGCAGCAGTAAAAAAAAGCAATAAGATAAAAATACAAACACTTTTATATGTCGTTCATTAGTCAGCAGACCTGACTCTGCAAATTTATAAAAATATATATATATACATACACAAACACATACAGAGAGCAGTTCTCTCATGTGAAAAGGTGCCATCTTTTTTCTAAACAGAGTCCCTTTCCAAACTAGAACAGCACTTTAAATAGGTTCCTCTTTAAAAAAAAAATTAAAAAATTAAAAAAAAAATAAATAAATAAGAAAACCCTTTACTGCAGCAATGCACTTTAACTGGTCAGACGAGTGTGGCTGTGGCTGACACAGCTGGATGGGCTCCTGGGCAGCCACGTTGCCAGACCCTGGGCTGCCACAGGGAGCCCAAACCTCTGGCAGCTCCACCTCCACAGCCCTCCAGCCGTGCAGCCCAGGGCCCCGGGGCAGCCCAGCCTGGCCCGAGCACTACCAGGGCTGGGGGACCCTGAGGAGGCTTTGGGATTGGTCAAGAGAAACCCACCCTTGCCCATGGAGAAGATGTAAAGCCCGTTTTGAACAGGTCAGAAGTGGCACCCAGTTCCAACCCAGCTGGCGGCCCAGGGCTGAGCTCAGCTGGACAGCAGAGCCAGCAGGAGGTTGGTAGTGGGGCTGTGGGGTTTTTCCATAGCGTGCATATGGAGCCCTCGTCAGTTCAGTATTTTATTTTATTTTTTTTTTTTAAATCCAAGTTTGTGTGTTCCACATTGATTCTGCTCTGAGCTGGTTTGCAGAGTAACCATTTGTAACAGAAATTGTGCTGTCATCTTCAACTGTTGACCTATAAATCAAACCTTTTAGGACAGGTGTCCTAACACTCAAGACTTACTTTCACAGTTAAGAAATTTCCTGCTGTATTAACTATTCTCTTTATTTTTTTTTTTGTTGGTTTTGTTTTGGGGTTTTTTTTTTTTGGTTTTTGTTTTGTTTTCTTTGTTTTATTTTTGGTTGCAATCCTTATTTCAAGAAGAAAAAGTCAGTGTTCAGATAGTCTGCAGTAGGTTGGAGAGTGAGCCTGCTGTGTGTAACTTGTGGATATCAGACTGTTCTTCAGTGATTTTCCAAGCTGTTCCCAAGCTGGTCCTCCAGCACCACTTCCCTTTTCCTCTTCCAGTGGGTGCTGGCAGACAGAAGTTCCATGGCCAATGGCATATGGGGACGGCCAGAGCTGCTGGAGAGGGGGGGCAGGAGTGGCAGGGGAACCAGAGTTGGGGAAGGGGGAAATAAAACCAAGATAGAGGGACTGTACAATTGCATCGAAAGCAGTTTAGCAAAAAGCGCTCTCGTCGGACAGCTTTAAGAACAATGTGAATGAAAACTTAGCAACTTGGGTAGGAATCTTGGAAAATTCTATAAATGTATACTTGAAATTCTGTTTGTATTAAAAAAAAAAATCGCATTTTCTTCTTTCTTTTAACACTGTAAAACAACATTATGCATGTGAGTGGTTTGAGAATTAAATGGTTTAATACTCATATTCTTGTGTGTGTGGTGTAGCTGACTGCTCTGACCCAATGACTCTCTGCCATGGTGGGAGATCCTGGTCCCCGCTGTGGGCAGCCCTGCACTGCCCTCAGTGGAGCAGCTTGGGGGAGAGGGTTGAGCAGTGCCAGGCTGCTGTTCCTGGCACTTGAGGTGACTTCTGTCCTTTTTGGGATGAGCTTTGTCTCATCACTCAGGAGGCTCAGCCCTTTTCAGTCTCACCAGATGGAACAAGCACTGTGCTCTTGCTGGAGGCCAAGCTCTGGCTGCTTTCTCAGCTGCCCGTGGCAGGGGAAGCATTTTGGTTCAGTGAGAGAGGCCCCCAGGCACTGCCTCAGTCCTCCTCCTTCACCAGCCTCCACCTCCACAGCCTGGAGCACAGCTGAAGGCAGCAAAGGTTACGGGAGGTTGTGTCTCTCTGAGCGAGGTCAGCAGACAGCAGGTGGGATCCAGCAAGAAAAGCCACAGTGGTGACTGCCCGAGGAGGGCAGGGAGACAAAATGCTGCTTTCTGAGCTCTTAGTTATTTCCAAAATGCTCCCCCTTTTCTCCCAGGCCCCATACGTGTGTTACACTCTCAGCTTCTTCTCGAGGTGTCCTCCAGGCAAAGGTGTGGGCCCAAGAAGGGCAGTGCCTCGCAGGGCTGTAGGGATTGCTGTAGCCTGTGATGCACTGGAGGAGGGCTCTCCCTGTCCAAACCAACATGCCACTCACAACACAAGCTTTCCTACTGGGAGCAGGAGAGAGAGCTCTGCAAAGCCCTAATGGCTTCCAAAACTAGAAAGTCAGCAACCAAACATCTGTTACGCCAACTCTAAGATAACTGCAGCATTGCTTGGCTGCCATGGCAATTGCTGCTGAGAAGCCTTTACAAAGGTGGATGTTTCATTGGTCCTACCAAACCCAGAGTAAAGGACCCACTGGGGAGGGACACCGCACTGTTGTTTTCACAGCTTCTGCCACCTGATGAGGAGAGGACTGTGCTGTCACTGCCCCTTTGGATTTAAGCAGCTGTCCAAAAAGGAAAGCTCACCACATTCTTCTCCATCTTGAGGACAGCCTTGTCAGAGGTCATAGGGCAGTATAGCCATGCTGCGTGGCCCAGCAGCAGGTCAGGATGCCTCAGCTCCTGGAGGAAACTTGCACGTGAAATAACACATTTTTAACAAAGCTACACATACTAGTCCTCACCTGCTACAGAAACTGTTAGCTAGTTTCAGGTTTAATATTAAAAACGAGATTCGAAGCCTTGGCTATGCAAGACTATCACTAGTGACTCTTGGCACTGGGAGACCTGGACACACAGGAGCTGCTGGCAAGCAGGGCACAGCTGTTTGGCAGCTCTTCCACACAGAGTTCTGGAAGGATGTTGCTGGCCCAGCCAGTATAAACCCTGTGGTTGATGCTGTTCCACTGACCTCTCCAGGGTGGTGTCATCCTGCCAGGACGGGGGAGTGCAGGGAAGGGCCCATTTGTTGGAAAGGGGAAGTTTAAGTAAGTCTAGGAAGTGGCTTAGTGCAAACTGTGCATTCAGAGATCAGTCTGTTACATACAGATCTATAGGTTTTAATGAACCAGGGGATCAGAGTTACAGCTTGAGGCCTGAAAGGGAGGAGGGTTGGGCATGGGAAGGACAGTGGTGCTGGACTCGGGTTTGGGTGCCACAAGAAATTCAGCTTCCCTTTGCACGGAGGGTGGAGCAGGTGAGGTGCCCTGTGAGCCCCCCCCCCCCACCACAGCAGGGAGGAGCAGGGACAGCCCAGCTGGATGCAGTCCCTCCTTGCAGCTGTCACCAAACAGCAAGACCAACCACCCCAGGAGCAGTGTGGGCTTTGTGGCAACACCCCACTGCCCCTTTTCCCAAGGCAGAGGAGGGAGAAGAGAGGCCCTACCAGCCCCCTTAGGAGCAAGGATCAGCTATCCTGCCCATGAAGATGATGGTGTTGAGGACAGCTTCCCGAATGAAAAGCAGGAAGGGTCTGTTGGCGTTGAAGATTTTTCTGTTCATGGGGAAGGAACGGCCGGAGACGGTGACAGCTGTAGCAGCTGATGCCTCACTGCCTTCTTCATTCACCTGCCAACCAAGGGAGAAGATGGGATTAAAACAGGCACTATGCAGCATGGAGAGGGCCTGTCCTCCTCCACAGAAAGCAGGTGCCAACCTTCTTCCAAAACCCCAGATTGCTGAGGAAATGAACACCATGGGTTCAGAGCTGTTTTCTCCCTTTGATGCTACATATTTTTAAAAACCAAGAGGCAGACACCCTGGGGCAAACAAGGCTCACCTCGAGGAAGGCTTTGTGGAAAGCCTCAGACACGTACAGGTCCGTGCGGCCCTCTGCGATGATACCTGCAACACAGAGTGGAGAAAGGTAAAAGTGAGATTGGGCACAGCTCAGGAGAGAACACACTCCCCTCCACCATGATCTGGGATCAGGTAGGATGCCCTGAAATGAAAATATCCTCCCCCACGTGCAACTGACTGCCAAACTGCCATGTCCTCAGTGCAGAGCAGGGCTGTGTATCCATGGTGGGACTCGACCAGAGTCCATCACTGACTGCAGCAACATGTAAATGCTTCCATGTTCTTGTTCCTCGTGTGCTGCTGCACCTAATGCCTTGACATCTCCCGTCCCACCTCCACCCCTCACCTGGGAGTCTGGCATTTTCTGGACTGAAGAGATCTTCCAGCCCCATTTTCCTCAGCTTCTCCTTGACGCTGAAGCTGTCCTCGACACGGAAGCGAGGGAGGTAAACAAAGAGAGACACCTCCTTCGTGGAGTCTATCCAGTCCTGCAGCTTCTCTGATGTCAGGTCTCGCTCCACCTCCTCTAACAGTGTCCCAACACTGGGCAGGACCAGCACCATGGTGATATCATCCCCTTTGTAAGGCAGCTCCAGCACCTGGACTTTGTCCTGGGGGATGAATGCGTAGTGGAATTTGGACTCCTGGTACATAGTTGGGACTTTGCAGGTCTCACCATTGGCTTTATTAAATACATCCAATTTTGTGTTTGGAGCTGGGAACTGCGATTTCCAGTGCCCCTAAAAGGGAGAAGGGGAGGACAAACATGAGCACCATGTCCCCCCCAAGGCAGTGGGCTCCTCCCCCAGTTCTGTTAGCCATACCTTAAAGTAAATGGTGTTGACCAGGACCAAGACAGTGAGATCATCAATACCTCTTTCTGGGATCACTTCTGTAATGCGTCTCTCTGTCTTATTAGCCACCCACTCATTAATGATCTCCCTGGAAAGTTCTGGCTTCTCCTGAGGAAAGAGACCAACAAATGATTAAGCCAAGGGTTTTAAACACCTCTTTGTACCCCTTCTGCAGGAGACAGGTTCAGAGAGTCTGTGCCGGGGGAGGACACTGCGTAGTGCTGCAGGGTTTAGCAATGAGGAATGGGGACATGGCTGTGGTTAAGAGCGAGCTGGAACAAGAGGAGCTGCATCCCAGACTTCCTCCTGCCTTCACTTATATCCTTATCACTCACTCAGAGCAGGGGAATTCCTCTGGGCAAGAGACAGGGATGCAGCAAAAGCAGAAGGATGGCGGGGGTGGACGGGGACACAACACACACCAAATTAAAAAGCAAAATGGCAAGTAGTTCAAACCCACTTTGAAGTTCAAAGGCCAGAGTTTGGCTCCATAAACGATTTCACTGATGTTCTGGTAGGTCTCATTGAAGACCAAAGATTTCTCCCCGAAGAGGCGGTTGGCTGATACGAGCTCGGAGGATTTGTTGGCTTTCTTGTACAGCCGGCAGTTCAGCTTGGCAAAGAAGAAGTGGATCTGATCTGATGTCTTTTCTGAAATGGTGTCAAATCGAAAGACCTGGAGGAGCCAAACAGTGAGAAGGAATCCATGAGCAGGTTCTTGTGCTCCTGGGCCCCACAGCAAGTGGTGGTGCAGCCTTTGCCTCAACAGCCAGGAAATCTGCAGGTGCTCAGAGCTTCCCCCTCCATGTGTAATCAGGAATCCAAATCTGCATAAAATCAACACTCCGTCAGCCCAAGATCTCCTTTGGAGAGTCCAAGTGGAGGATTAAGCCCTGCTCAGATATGGAGGTGCTGCTCCTCATTCTAACTCCAGCTTCCTTGCTCCCAGTACTCTGCCTTTGACTGGTTCCAGCTTCCCCCAGTGCTACCACACCCCAGGGATGAGCATTGCACCAGTGGGGCCTGGAAGCAGCTCTCGGGTCATACCAGGTCACGGGAGGACTCACAAGGTTTGTGCTAAACCTTCCCGTGACAATGCCTAAGGCTGCTCCTTCCCAGGAGGAATTCTCATGGCCTGTTGAGTAATTCTGGTACATCTTATCTATTTTTACTCAGAATGGGAACATGTTTTGAGGGTAAATTTTTGCAGCACAAGGAATTTTTTTATCTGCTCCCAGCTGGAAGGACAGTTATGATTTGTCTACTGAAATCCAACCTCAGGCCTTAAGGCACAGAAAATCCCACAGCACATTGCCCTTTGTGAACATCCAGGATGTCTGTGCTGTTTCCTATGAGGCTAAGGTGGTGGTACTGGTCCTTTCACAGGGAAAAGGGAGATTAAGAGTGCAGGTCTGGGTAGCTCAGTGGAAGGAGGGTCCCTTTCCAGTGGGAAGATGTTCCCAGAGGGGAAGGCACGAGCGAGGATTCTGGTGATGTGGTTCACTGCTCTGCTCAGGCTGTGTGAGTAACAGCAGGAGAGCCCGACATTACACATTGCAGAGGCAGGATCTGTAAGGACAGTGGCAGTGGGGACAAGCAGAGCAGTTTGATTCACACCTTATTGACAGGAGAAAGGCCCCTCTGGGCTGAGGGCTCCCACTGGAGAGGAAGGTTTGGGCAGCACCAAAGCCCACAGGAGTGCACTTACAGCTGTCAGGTGAGAGGTGCTGACTGCTAGAAGGGTACTGGGACAGGCAGGCAGTTAATTAGTCCCATGGAAGAGCCAGAACTCAGGATTACCTCTCAGTCCAGGACCAGAACTGGTCTAGGATTAAACCCGGAGTTTAGGAGCTACAGTTGGAGGGAGAGGCTCCTTGTGTACAGGCTCTCCTGCCCTGGAAGTCAGGTGGACTACAGAGTCTCCCATGTGTCTGACTTTTCTCCCAGAGACAGAAAGAGAGAGGGAACATGAAGGACGGCCTCTCCCAATGGGACTTGATTCAGCTTTTCCTGCTTTTTGCACAAAGAAAAGCTTAGCCATGTGCTTGCCCAATCTGCAAGAAACAAACTGTTCCCATTCCCTTCCCTCATCTCCCAAACAGGCTTCCTTTCCTCCAGATGAAAACTAACCTCTCACACCCAGTAAACCCACCCTGGATGCTGGATCTGAATAGGGAGTCAGGGGAAAGAGCTGGTATCTAAATAAATCCAGAGACAAGACACTTGTCTCCGCCCCTTCCCAGGGCCTTGTTTAAAGGTCTCAAGGCCAGTTTGGATAGGATCTGGAGCAGCCTGGACTAGTGGCAGGTGTCCCTGTCCACAGCAGCGGGGTGGAATGAGGTGAGTTCAAGGTCCCTTCCAACCCAAACCATTCTGTGAATCCATTCCCAAGGCAGGGAGCTGTCCTGACCCTGAGAGCAGCCATCAGCCACCATCACCTTTCCTGTCTTTCAGACCTCCTGCAGGGAAAGGCTGAGGAACCCCCACCAACCTCCATGAGCTGCTGGAGGGTGCTGCCACAGGCTCCCAGCTTGGTCATGGCGAAGGCTGTGGAAATGCTGAGGGGCGACATGAAGATGTTTTCCCCGTTGTCCTTGGAGTCAGCCAGGTACTTGTAGAAGACAACAGCGAAGCGGGAGTTGGCCTTTGACAGCTCCCAGACCCGGGGGTTGGTGGACTCCGGGAGCTTGTCCTTTGCTGGCTCTTGCCCCTCACCCTCCTGGGGCTTCTTCTCGGGGTTGCGGTAGATGCAGATGGGATTGACGGGGATGTCACGGGGCTTGGCAGTGCAGACATCCCCCACGGCGTAGGGCTCGGAGGCAGCCAGCCCCCACACCCCGAGGAGACACACCACCCAGGGATGCATTGTGCTGCAAGCAGAAGGAGGGCACTCAGACACACCACCCGGCTGTAAAACCTGTGGAGCCACCACTGGAGTGACAGGAGCCCCACAGTCCCCTCCAAGCACCCCTTTGTCCTGGAGCTGCAGGATGAAGCAGGAGGACAGACAGATGCCAGCAAAACAAACACACCTCTAAGCACATGCTACTTTTCAAAGCAATACACTGAAAACAGAGCTTTCCCAGCGCCCTGGGTGCCCTCTTTTAGCAGCGGGCTCAAGTTTACACAAAAATAGATTGCTTGAACTTTTGAGTCCTCCCCTTCAGCCAGCGAGGTAGCTACAGTGGAAGGACCCTGCCCGTGTGGTGTTCCTCCAGGCTCACCTCAGCTTTACACTATTTCAGTTACTGATGCAGGAGAGGCTACGGCAGAAAAGAGAGGTGATAAGGAAGAGGTCTCCATGGGAGTTCGTCCCTCCATGCACTGAGCATCTTTAATCCCCACAAAAGTGTATTTTATAAGCATATGTGGTATAGCTGGTGCATCACAGCTATTCCTATGCAAAGTTCACACCACCTCAATGCAAACAGGTTGTCCTTGGTACCTGAGGAGGGCAAGATAATGTTATCCACCATGTTACAGCAAAAGCAGGTCTCTGAAAAATCTCCCAGCAAGGTAGAGATAGTTTGTATTTCCCACCTTTGCTAAAGCACACAGAATCGTGGAATGATTTGCATTGGCAGGGACCCTAAAGCCCATCTCATCCCACCCCCTGCCATGGGCAGGGACACCTTCCACCAGCCCAGGGTGCTCCAAGCACTGTCCAGTCTGCCCTTGGACACTCCCAGGGATGGGGCAGCCAGAGCTTCTCTGGGCACCCTGTGCCAGGGCCTTCCACCCTCCCAGGGAAGAATTTCCTCCTGAATTCCATCACCCACCTTGGCTCTGGCAGCCAAGGCCTCATCAGCCATCCCAGGGCCGACACAGCACGTCCCGTGCACTGGGGTTCTGAGATGCCCTTTGCATGACCCTGGTTTGTTCACGTCCCTGTGGGAGGAAGCTCATGCACCACAGCCACAACAGCTTGGGAAACAACTACTGGAAAGGGCTGGCAGCCTGCCCAGGACTTGCCTGCCACGGGAGACTTTTTCAAACGTGTCTAACTCGGGTAGGTCTCTGCCTGCCCCCACATACTCACTGCATGGCTACCAAGATTGCCTTCTGAGAAACAAACTTAAAAATCAGCTGCATTTAGCACTGGTGACCTCTCTCTGTGCTCTTGCAGTGCTGGTGGGCCAGCACCTGTAGGAGGAAAACAGCAGGATCAAAAGGACTGATATGGGATGAAGGAGACCTCTGGGTTCTTCCACAACCCCCTCCCTGGGCTATTGGGCAATGACTTCATCTTTGCTCTAGTTCCTCTGCAAAAGCAGAAATTACCTCATCTGGCATCAAGAGTGTGTGGAGCCCCAAGGGCCCCTCTCTATCCGCTGATAGTGTAGCAACAAGGACTGTGAGAAAACATGCAAAACAAGACAAACTCACTCAGGCCACAGCCACAGCTCTTGCTGGTAATGACAAACATTACCTTCCAAAAGGTTCAGGACAGATGTGACACCACAAAGGACAAAAAAATCCAGCAAGGGAGGGAAGTCAACCAAACGCAGAGACAAAAACCAACACCCAGGGCAGGAGGGCAAGAGAAAGGAAAACTATTCAGACAATTTAAAGTACTCCAGGAAACACCACTCTTCCGAAGCTTTCACTCCCACAGGAAAAATCAGCCAGCAACAAGCCAAGCACACTTGAGAGCTCCACACCCCTGGGGCCAGGAGCAGAGCCCTTCACAGCCTGCAGCAGCCCTCCCTCACCTACAGCAGCACCAACACTCCCAGCAGAAAGGACCATCTCACCACGGTCCCTGCCCTGTCACTCCCCTCTCCTCCAGGGACAGGTATGTCCTGACATGCCTGTGCAAGGACAAATCCCTGCCTCTGCCAAACCAGAGCTGCTAAATCTGATCTCATATTTAAAACTAAAGCACAAGAGTGAGGAGAGCACCTCATCTTCACCCTGTCCGGAGTAAATGGGGAATCCCTATTTCTACTCTGCAGTGAAGTCCTGGGCCATCAGTTTAGAGGAGGTACAAGACTTCATGTGAACCCCTTAAAGCAACTTTACCATCCACTAAGGCTGAACTGGCCCTTGATACATCCAGTCTTCTCTCTTACAGGCAAGAGTCTCTGCTATTTCTTAGGGCAGCCCTTTGTCGTAGCACCTGGCCAAACCCACAGCCCTCAAAGCTCCTTTTTCCTCTTCAGCACTGCCACGCACTCCATGTGTCAACAGCTTTCATCCTGGAAGGATCCCAAAGTATTCCCACAACAGCACTGCCTGAGAGAGGTTACTGGCAAGGGAGAATGTAGAAATTAGAGAAGGCTCTTACAGCAGTGAAGCAACAGAAAGAAGAGCAGAAAGCCAAGAAACAAGTTGCTGATTCAGCTGAAAATCAGAAGGCTTTGGGGAAGCATCAAGAAACTCCCCCATCCCACAGCTGCTGTGACACAGCTGGGCTCTGGCCAGCACAGGCCATTTCCATCCCACTACAGAGCCCAACTAGTGGGAAGGAGCTCAAAGCATTCTTAGATTAACTCAAACTCTGGAGAAACCTTCCCCACTACCTCACATCCCAAACTCAGAGTGCAAAGCAAGCCAGCAGTGCTCTTTACAGTCCTGACTACTCAGGACATGCTGGCCTTAGGAACTGCTCTCCACACCACAAAGTATTGCTGCAGGTTGGGAATGAAAATCAAGCATGATGCTTTAGTGAGCAGTAGAGAAGTCAGCCTTGGTGAGAGCTGGGATGGGAGGGAGGACCCTCTAAAAAAGAGCAAAAACCCAGCTCTGGCAGCAGCTAAAATTCATAGGTTCCTATAAAGGGAAAAGAACCTGCTAAAAGGACTTAATTAACAATGAAAGATTAGTAGAATCTGTTTCTCTTACCTGCCCCTGTACCCCCAGCCTTCTACTTTTAGGATGATGTAAATGCAAATTGTTAAAAGGACAGTCTTGCTTGAGCCCAAAGCCGCTTCCCTCAATGGATTTCTGTGCTCAAGCAGAGCTGAGACAACAGCAAGGGATAGTGGGAGGGGAGTAGGATGCTGAGGCCAAAGGCTGATGACCAGCTGCTGAAGGTTAAGCAAAGAGCAGGAAAAAAGGCAATGTTTGGTTTGAAAGAGGTTTTAAAGTTCAATCTGACAAGGGAAAGTTCGACCACCTACCCCACACAAGCGCCAGATGCCTTCAGTTCCTGCCAACAGCAAATTAATTGCTCATGAGAAAAACCCCAAAGCTTTCAGGAGTTCAAATCAAAATGTGATGATCCAAGGTATCTGCAATTCTCACTCGGGTACCTTTTAGCTTAGCAAAATGTTTCCCCATCCTGTCCCAAGCCCTGTCACCCCCATTTCCAAACAGGCACAAGTTGGGAGAAGCTGCCCCACTTCACACTCTGAAGTTTCAAGTAACATCTTAAACACCCTCAACCAGGGTCAGGCTCCCCTGGGAAGTGGCCAGGGCCCCAAACCTTCCCAGAGCTCCAGGAGTGTTCGGCCTTTGGACAACACTCTCAGGGATAGGGTGGGATTGGTAGGGGTGCCCTGCATAGGGTAAGGAGTTGGACCTGATGATCCTTGTGGGTTCCTTCCAGCTGAGGACATTCTGTGATTCTGTGACCTTTCATTTGCAGAGCTGGAAAGCTGAGGATTAACAGCAGCTCCCCATCTCCAGCTGAGATCCACATGGCAGTGTTGGGAGCAGGACTGAGCAACACCATTTCTGACGTGTGATGAAGCTGTTCTACAAATTCAACAGTGCTGCCTCCTGACCATCAGGTCCCAGGAACAGGCTGGCTCAGCAAGTGCTAGACCTGCCCTGTAGCTGCCCTCCAGGAAGAGCCCAGGTCTTAATGGAAAATGCAGCTGCAAAATGGTTTGGGGGAAGTAAAAGACCATACTATACCAGTATGGGATATAATTAAAAGGGACAAAGATTGTGGAAATAAATTGAAAGATACTGTAAAATGTCCTCCATGAGAAAGGAAGGACCTGTGCACTGTACGTCTCACTGCTCTGGGTGGCTGCTGGTTTCATTTCCTGAGGTAACTCACATGCTTGGAGGTTCCAGGGTCTCTGGGGTGAATTAGGGATGCTCCACACCCAGGCAGACATCCAGGCATGGGTTTCCATTCACCCAGTTCTCAGAGGTAGTTGAAAGCAGTAAAATCAAGAGCTAACACCTGTTGGAAGCATCCAAGATGGCCAGTGTGTTCACACAAACCATGAGCTGCCCTCTCTGCTCCAGTGCAGGGGCTGTTTTTCTCCAAAAGCTGCTGCTCCCAGACCCAAAGCAGGGACCAGAAGCTCAAGCCCACTGATATCCAAGAGAGATGAAGCATCATACCTTGGTTTTAGTCTCTCCCGCACCTGTAGTCCAGAAGACAGGGAACTGGAGATCACAGTTATGAGGCAGGTTACAGAAACAACTGAAGCCATTCTAGCTGGAAAGAAACAGCTCTTAAACACACCTGAGTGGTGAGGAGGAACAAAAATTTCCCTTATTTTGTTTGTGCTTTGGGTGCTTACTGTTGAGTGTTACTATGATGCACAGACAATTCATGCACAGCACTTCAGATCTTCCTTTTAAAAGCCAACCACTGTAGAAATACAATATGGGTTTTTTTTCCTTCTTAAGTGAGTGACTACATGAGCATCCTGGATCTTCAGACTAATGAGAGAAAAGGAAAGAAAACCATTACCAACAGAAATGTTCAGTTTTCTGCTGGATTTCCCAATAAATACAAATTCTTCTGTAGGAACTGAATGCTGTGAGACATCCAACAAGCAAGTGTGGAAGTGTGAGGGGGCCAAAGGAGCAGTGAGGAGGTTTAGCCCAGCCCAGCCCACACCTCAGGCTGGATCGGTGGTGCCCAGGCTCAAGAGTAAAGGCAGTGCTAACCAACATCATGCACGAACTCCAAGGGCAGAAGGCTGTGCCTGCCCTGGAACAGGAGAAGGAAGAGTTTTTCAGCAAAACAGCAGCTCTGGATCAGCCAGTTTCAGATTTACAGCCAGATAATGACTTGTTAAAGCCCATGAAAAGGAGTGAAAGGAGAACATTAAAAACCACAGAGCAGACTGTGGAGCAAACCTTCCTCACTTTAAGGCAAGTTCCAAACCAGGCTCGACACCAGACGAATGCTGCTTGCTCCTTGCTCTGAAGGGGTTGGGTTGGGTTTTTGGATACACAGGCTCTGAGCAATTCACAAAACATTATTCTGAGTATCCTTTCTCATTCACCTCTGGTGAACACACAAAGGAGCCACTTTATTTACAGGTGGACTCAGAAGAGAACAGACCAGCCCAAGGAGAGACACGTGGCTTCTCTGCTATTTGTCATCTCTTACGCTGCGGCGCAGCAGAGAACAAACACACCCTGACCTGGAGAAGGCCTTACAGAGATGGTCTGACAGCCCCACACCTCACACAAAATTTAGAAGAGTGCACATTTGTCCCAGACAGAAAACGAGAGATATTTCAAAGTGTTCTCCATTAATTTATCATTTAATATAAATGCTGACAGAAAAGCAGGTAAGATCTTGTAGACACTTCCATCTATTTACAAACCAAATAGTGAATCACCACCTTTCCACTCTTTTTTTGTTGAATCTGCAACTCCAAGGACCCTTAGACACTATGTGAGAGCACGGTGAGGTTGAGTCAGCTTTAAGAGGGAGAAAAGCGAGATGAAGACTGAAGAAACAACATTTCATCATATGGCTTTCTCAATATAACCACCATGCACATACAATAGGTCTCCACTCCCTTGTTCTTTCATACAAAAATGACAGTGTTGGCTCTGTAAGTCTGAAGATAAAATAAAGGAGACAAATGCTGACTTTCAGATCTCTGGATCCTTTTGCCTCCGTCCATCCACTCTGTCCCACTTCAACACAGTATCCAAACGGCTTTGCTCTCAGGTTTAAAAAGTATGCTGCAGGAGTAAAGACACAGGGAGTTGGATACAGAGAACTTTTCTTCTACTCCTTTTGTCATCTCAGTTTTCCCCAAAGGTAGCAAAGCATCCAACCTTTCCTGGAAAAGAGGCACCAGCCTCTTTGTGCCTCCCTGTGTGCCTCTGAACATCTCCCCCTTGACCAGGCCTGTATGTACAAGACTCCAAAATTCCCCAAAACTTGTAAAGAACTCAATTTATGGAATTCTTCTCATACATTCTACTTCATCTCTACTTCTATTAAAAATGTTATCATAGTTAAAACCAATAAATATCCACAATATCAACCCAGAGTCAGCCATTCTCATAAGGGAGCAAGTTGTTTTGTTAATGGGAAAGAAGAGCAGAAAAAGAAGAAAAGAACAGAAGGAGGAGAAAAGCAAGAAAAAACCCAGTTGAAACAGAAGGAGATCAAAGGATGTTTTGTTTAGCACCGATTCATGACAACAGCAGACAGGGAATTTCACTTATCCAGGATCCTAAATAAATTCAAGAAATAGTTTATAACCTGACTCAACAAACCTCATGGTGTCCTTTATTACCTAGACTATCCTTTATTTTATTTTTTTGTTAAATATACCTCTGCAGGGCACAATCACATACAATCAATACGATTGGAAAATTACATGAGCTCTATCCCAAGCATATACGCACCAATGTTAAAAAGTTATTTAAAAAACTAAACAAACCAAAAAAAATAAAATAAACTCCACCCAAAAAGGTGATAATGACTGCAGAATGTCTCGGGGAGACTTGTACGGAACTAACAAGATCAAAGAAAATTAGGCTTACAAAAACCAGGGAAAAAAAAAACCTCTAGAGAAATCCCACAACTGGAAGTAGATGATTTCAAAGAGTGGGTGGGAGCTGTTGTATTGACCCCACAGTTCTTCCTCCCTCCTCTCACATGTGCCTTTTTCCATCTCTTCCCCCCACAGCAGCAAATACAATGGGGAGAGAGCTCGACACCACACTACTGGCTACAGAACAGAGGAAAACCAGCCAAGCTCCAGCACAGTTGCTAAGCTGACTTCAAGGAAAGCTCCTTTTAGCACAGAGGCTGCTTACACAGCAAGCAGAGGCCAAAGGGGGAATGGGAACTCCTTAAAATTAGGAAAAACTCTAAAAATAATTTGATTTGCCCATGTTGAGCAGCTTCACTTACAAGAGGCTGCAGATGAACAGTACCAATTGTGAGCTATGCAGCGGCTGGGAGGTGAACAGGGTTTCTCCTCCTCTCTCTTAGGTTGCTTCACACATTTATAAAAGGCTGCTGCCAAGTTTCTTTTTAAAAAGCTGCAAATAAAGAGGTCAGTGCACACATCCAGTTGTGGGATCCATCCAATACACAATCTGGTTTGGATGCCAAAGACTTGTGAGTACTGTCTGCCACAGAACTATTACCCTTTTTAACATAACACAGAAGCAAGTAATTTCTTAAACATCAAATATTCCGTAAGATTTCTGTTTTTTTTTTTTTTGCTTACAGATATATTTTCCCCATATACGTTTCACATATAATCCCACCAAGTCTAATGCTTTTTTATTTCCAGAGACACTGCACCACCTGTTGCTTCCATCTCTCCCAAGACTGCATTTTTCAAGTGGAAGGTGATAACTGTGTTTTCCCTAAAGCTTTCAGACCTTAGAGTCAGTCATTTCCTGGCATAAGAAAACATCCAGCTGGTATATCCAAGGGAGGCTACCTTGCTGGATGTACCTGGCCATCTAAACCTTCCCAACTGCTGAACACCTGACAACTGGCACTAAAATCATACACAAACTCACTGGAATTGCAAAGCCTGCCTGGGGAAGACCAGTGAATTACCCACATTACTAAGCTACAGGTATCCAGTTTTGAATATTATGGCCACATATTTTAAGCTTCAAATGACTGAGGTGTTCCTGATGCAGACAAATCCACATTGTTTTACTAGGAAATTTCAAGAAAAGCTGCAGCCTCTTTGCTTAGCAGTGTTCAAGGACTTTCCACAATATGATATTACACTTGCCATTAGGAAATAAAAATATAAACAAAATAAGCATTATCTGTTCTCCTTTTCTTGATAATTAAGCTCTACCTGCATCACAAGTGCCTCAGAGACTGCGGCAACTCTAACCAATTACATTCTTCTTCCTACAGAAGAATAAAGAACACATGTTAACTGTGTAAGGACACTGTGCTGGTCTAACATTCCCCAAAATTCCTTACTTATTGTGTAACTTGAACTAACTTACTCCAGCCTCTTTCATCTGTTGGTATTCCAACAGAAAACAATGCAGTTGGTAACAGCTGACTATGGAAAAGGGGATCCTCAGTCATGTTTTTGACATTTCAGTGCCTACTTGCTGTGAGGGAAAATCAGTCTGTGCTACAGAATAACCTGTTTGTTGATTTACAGGTAAGAACCATCCATTTCTTGGCACCAAGGGCTGCACCCAAAAGGTAGCTCAGATCTACTTCACTGCTCTCAGGAACTCAGTTTACACCTAATCAAGCGAAGCAGATGTTTTGCCAATTCATGTCTACATGACCAGGTAGAAAACTTTTAGCTTCCTGGTTTTTGTTTTGTTTTTTTCATCCAGGGGACTTGATTTATTGTGATACAAGAAATTAAGTTGCTGACACACTGACTCTTTTTGGTTGTTTTTAGATCAGCCAAATGGAGGGCTGTGTTTTGGGAAGTGAATTATGACAAAATTTGAGTATGAAGGTGACACAATGGCCCAGCACTGCTCTGTGCTCCTTCTGTCTCTCCTAGGACCACAAATACTTCCCCCCCGCTACACAGACAAGCACAAAACTTGCACACTGCTTACATGTTTGGGTGTTTCCCCCATTTCAGAGCAGAGAAGGTGGCTGGCACTCCTGCTCCTGGGCCTCCTGAACACTGGCACTGAATTTCTCACACCACAAAAGCAGGTCTGAAAAATCCAGTCCAGCAAAGACATTTTATATTGGGGTTCTTCAGGTAACTGTCCTGTAGGTCTGCTTTGCTATAGTCCAGATTTATAAATGGCAATGGAAAGGGAGGTTTGTGCTATTGGGACTTAAAAGATTTCTCTCTGCATCTAAAAAACCTAGTACTGGATCTGCAAGAGTTTGAGTAGACCAAGAAAGGGAAACGCGAGTGTCTTTCTTGTATTATCAATAAAAGCCTCACTCCTGGCCCTTTCTAATGCAGAATTTGCCCCACCTTACTCAGTTTGTGCTGTCAAGAGACAATATGACCATACAAGTTTGGTTCTTCCACATCTAATTTAATGCAATGCTAGAGTTTGACAAGTCTTTTTGGTTCCAATGGGCTTAAAAGTCAGTCACATCTGTAAAACAGATTTATCTTTTAACGTAACTGAAGAGATTTTCAATCAGCATTCAATTTAAACACTTAAAGACAAGGCTTCTTGGATTATAACATTTCCACATTCCTACTCCCTCTCTAAATGAGCCATTCCATCAGCTGAGAGAGTGCATGAGAGACTGAAAACACATCACAACACCCCAGATACATCTCAGTACATTGCAAATTGCATGACTAAATGGAATGATTTTCCACAATTCAATGTATGGGCAAGGCTTGACAATCATTAACTTCTGGAAATTGTTATTAGGATAATACAGTCAACTCACAATACCCTACAAACATTTGACAATCAAAATGGCTACACCGGGGGGAAAAAAAAAAAAGTGTAAAGCACAAGTCTTTGGCTCTCCTTTAAAGAAAACAGCAGTTTACCATGTTTATACAGACCCCCCGTTTGCCTACCAGTAGGGGCAATATCACATTTGTGCATCACTGAGTAATAACACCATTAGAAAAAGCAACTTCACAGAAGTTATTGGCTAAGCGAATTCATTTGAATGCTCTGTTTTGAGGCAGCAAGCTGTCACTGTTACACAATCAGGGAGGGTGGATGGGCAAGCCACAGGAGGAAAGGAAGAAAAACAAAAGGAGAGAAGGCTCAGAAGAAACGAGGCAGAGAAGAACTTGAGAAGAAAGGGGATAACTGTGCTGCAAGCTTGGAAAGTGCTCTGATCTACAGAAAACAAGTTCTACTCTGAAACAAAAGCACATAAGGGGGCAGAATAAACACTTCAAACTTCTCCTATTAAAAAAAATCAGAACTAGGTCACAGGAAAGGAAGAAGAAATCTTGACAGGAGAAAAATAACATTATAGAATAAAGAGATGTTTCTACACTGAATCCCTGATATACTGAAGGTCAACCTTCCACATGAAGCTTTCTGTTCTGGGGGTCTGTCCGTGCTGGGGCTGGAACCCAGGTATCAATAAGGGCTCAGTTGTCTGGCACAGCAGAAAGTTTCACCTACCTACCAAAGGATGCAGCGGTGCCCTGACACCATTGTAATTCTGTTTCTTCTTGCCCAGGCCGAAGGAACTAAACCAATCTGTAGCCAAGACCAATCTCACGGGGTGGGCAGCATTCCTGCACTACTGGGACAATGATGGGCTACAGCAATGAGGGTACCAGGACTGAATCACTCCAGACATTTTCACTTCCTGCTTATTTGCCGGAACCATCAAGGCTGCCACTGCACGTAGAGCTCTTTGTCCTCTGCATTTGCCCAGTTTTTCCACAAAAAGGGAACATCTTAGGTGCAGTTTCCAGAACAGCCTCAAAAGCACGCGCTGCACTTCGCTGTTCACCTTGTTTAATCAACTAAACTTCTAAAAAAAAAGGGTAGAAAGAGGATAAGAGGAGGAGGGGAAGAGACAAAGCTACAAATCAATACTGTTAGTGTAGATATTAAACGCACTATTTAACAAGCCAAACTATAATTCTGGGCAAACAGGGCATTCACCTGGACACACTGATCACAACAAGGACACTATGCACAAAGTACAGCACAGAGAGCTGGATGAAGGAGGAAAAAAAAAACAAACAACAGTAAGGTCTCCTTCCTAATCCACAGGTTTTGGAAGCATTATTCACTGTAAGTAGGCCAGCAATTGGAATAGGTCTTCATGCAGAATTCCTCCTGGGAGAAAAAGTGCAGAAAAGAATAATCCCTAACCTGGCAAAGTAACTAGTTAAATAAAAGTTAAAAAGGGTTTTGCCGTCCAGGTTTTCTTCCTAGTGTTGCAAATGAATCTGTAGAGTCAAACCTATCATAACCGTCTTTGAAAATTAATTTTACATCAACAATTACTGCAGTCAAAAAAAGGAACATTCTGGGCTTGTCCTCCTAGATTAGATTATTGCACTAATTATCTCAACTAAGGCAACCTCCCTGTGTTAATAAAGACACAGCAGGAAGGAATAAACTAATTAAAACCAAGGAGAAGGCTGACCTGAGGGTGGTGCTCTGCACTAAAGGATGGGAGGAGAGGGCACGGTGCCTGGAGCAGGTGGCCAGGGGGACACCTTTGTCATCTCCATGGCCAGAATGCTCGGCCTCAAGCAGTACAGGTGGATGGGTGGGGGCAAGGCAAAGGTGAAGCTGCTCGAGGGCAAAGATGATTCTTTGCCCAAAGTTAGGAGGGGTCAGAAAAAAGCAAGCTTCAAACTACCACTGGCAGTTAAGAGGCCAAAGTTCAACTAAGAGCAAAACAAACCCATGTGAAGACATATGGAGAGTGTGGGTGTGTGTGCTGAAAAATGCCTTTATTTTCATTCAGTGCTTCTACCTCCCAGACATTTGATCACAACAGCTGCGCTCATGCGAAAAAATTCTTAAAACATACCCAATATATATACAGATATAACTATGTATATATGTATATATATATTTATATATAAATTTTTATTTAAATAAAAAAGAAAGCTCGAATCCCAAGCCAATATGTGTATCAAATCCTTGACCAGCCAGGTCTGTAGGGCATAATCAAATTCAATGTGAAATAGTATATAAACGCGGTGCCTTGACTGGGCAAATTAAATAATTGCTACTCAAAAGAGTCTTCTGTTTGGACTCTCCTACTGGTAGGCAATAGTGGGACTGTATTCCCTCCCACCCCCCCTTTTGTTTTATTTAACAGTATGATGAATGCAAAGCTTAGCCCAAGGTTGCTATGACCTCAGCAGGAGTTAAGGTTAAGGAAAAAAACTAAAAACCCAAGAAAGTTTATTAACTCTTGCTTTACCCAACCAAAGCAATGCAGTAATTTATTACATAACCAGTGCTTTTCCCTTTAGTAGTCTAACCCAGAAAGGAAAAATGAGAACAGGCCAATAAGGTGCAGAGGGAGCAGCACTTTAAAGTCATTCTCCAGAGCTCTTCACATCCAGGGTCTAACCCCAGTGTATGTCAAAGGAGTCAAAAAACATGCAGCAAAAATAAAATCTTCAACTTCTTTAAGTTTTAAAGAAAACATAAAAAAGGTTTATGGCTTCTCCAACTTACGCTTACAAAGCATCTACTTGGAGAGGCATTAGATCCATGAAGCAAGTCTCCTTCTTGGTACTTCCTGCAGGATCTGTGCTGCACTTTCAGTGATCATTTTGATGCAACTTCTTCCTTACGGAAGGAGAATCCAGGACAATCCAGAGAAGCCGCAGGTTGATTCTCAGGTGCCAATTTCTAACATAACACAGATCTTAAACCATGCCAGCTTTAAAACACACCACACCACCTGCTGAATTGCAAGGATTCTGCCACTTGTGGTTTAAAGTCAATGATTTAAGCAAGAAGCTGGGGTTCAGCTCCTGGCCACAACGGGAGGAACCGCATTAAGGATGAATTTTGCTGCACATCTTTTGACGCTGCAATTCACAGCTACTCTCTAACCCTCATTCCTTGTTTCTCCTTAAGCCATACAAGGAAGCGGCCAGGTTGTTTTAGTCATTGAGAAATTAAGGGGATAAGGAATTATGCACTGGGTATGTAATAATACCAAAATAAGAGAAAAAAACCTACTTCATTAAGATCATACAATTAATCAAACAGAGTATATATATAATATCTTTTTTTTTTTAAGCCCTGGGATTCAAGGCGTCCAAAGTTATTAAAATAAAGTTCATTCACAGAACAAAAACAAATTTAATTTGAATTGCTTGCAGATACTGCTAATTTTCATTTTTTTAATTAAAAAATGCGTTAATGTGAACTATGTGCAGGATTTGTTTCTAGTAGTTGTGTTTGTGCACATTGCCTCTGGACCTGCTGCTCTGCTACTGCTGCTGCTCCTGGCTTTCTGCAATCACCCCTGCTGGAAAAGAGCGCGGTGGCGGCTCCGACAGCGCGGCAGGAGGAGCTCGGGGTGTGCTGGCCTGGCTTCAGGGAGCAGATGTGGGGGTCACCCCCGCTCGCTGGGAGTCGTGGCCATCTCCTCCTCCCTCGGGGTCCTCTGCCAGGCTCAGGGATGCCGTCTTGTTTGACAGGAGGCCAATGTTCTCTTGTGCCAAAGCCGATCCATTCGGAACATCACTGCTGGAGAAAAGGTGAGTACAAAGGGGAAGGGGGTGAAAAGAAGGCATTACTGAGATTTTTCATTTACTTCAAGTCAAATGACTTCAATGCACATGTTCCAGAATATTTAGCTTACCTGGATCATTTACCTTAGGTTTGGTGGTTTTTTGGGTTTTAACGTAAAAAAATATAAGTAGGTGTTTTGATTTCACTGCTTTCAGAGCTCCATATGGAAAAACTAGTTCCTGCTCTGGACACTTCAATCTAATGGTGCAGTGCAGAACTCAAGAATTCATTATAAGAAGAAAGTGCAAACTTCATCAGTAACTGAGGGACGCATTTTCTGAATTAATATCCAGATTCTCAACTGCTCACATCAAGTTATGTTAATGTAACGACATCGGAGCTTCTCTGTTCAGCACTAGTCTGAACACACACAGATGCTAGTGGCCATCTGAAAGTACTTGTTGTGGAGATTTCCAGCATTCCCAGCCAACATCTTATTCCAACTGTCTCTTAAATATGAATTGAAATGAAACCCAGCATCTCCACAGACAAAGGTAACTGCCTACAAATTAAACTGAACTTCGTTTCAAAGTTACCTACCTTTTCAGACAAATCCACACGACAAACTTTAGCAGGGTGGAATAACTTTCCTTCCACATTTGGGACATTTGTTTTCTTTGAAACTAATGGCAGATAAAGATTTCTTTTATGGTTGTTGTTTATCTCCTGCTCCTCCCTATTAATCATCCAATACTGACGAGATGGACTCCTGGTCTGACAGAAACTGAAAGCCTTCTGTTGCATTAATTTATCTAAGACTCACTCCACTCACCTACTCATCAACTAAAGCAGTCCTTAATTCAAGTTTGCACTACAGAAAACTTGATTTGTATCCTCTCTTCCTAGCAGATGCTTCCCCATCAGAACTGATGTGAGGCAAGGGGAATAATTCACACCGGAGAGGGACCCTGATGAAATCATTCTCCTGTTACAAAGACAGGTTGAAGGCCCACGTTACCTGAATGTCAGTGCGAGGTCCTCAGCTGGAACCTTGCTTTGTGGCTCTAATTGTCCATTTTCTGTCTGTTTAGTGGTGCCCAGTTTGTTTTTCATGTCCAGTGAAGACTGGCTCTCCTTTAAAAAAACACAGATGAAAAGTTCCTTAACAGCGTGTTGAAAGAATTGGAGACTTCATCCCTTAGGGCCGATGATGAAGGCCTGTTAATTGGAGTCACACAGTGTAACCCACAAAAGCCATAAGACAAAAACAGACTAAGATCTGCTGGCCCTCTCGGGACACAGTATTTTCCAAAAGGAAGGGATGATCCTTGTAACAACAAGCAAAGGCCACAGACTGTAACAGCACACAGACTTCTCAACCCTAGCCTGTACCTGCAGGTGACTTTTCCTACGTTAAAGCAGTTTATGGACTCATGGCACAGTGACCTTGGAGACTATTTAGTTCCCAGGAAATTTCAGTGCCACACTTATTTCACATGGCACCAAAACAACACATTTTCAAGTGGCTAGAAGTGAATTTCTTCATGAAGAAGACTCCAGAAACTTCTCATGAGGTTTTGAAGAATAAAGAGGTGAAGAGAGAGATGGATGACTGCAGCTGTGGGCAGCCGCCCTTTGTGCCATGGCTACAGGGCTCCTCACCTCTCTGCCTCCCACTCCCCCAGCACTCACCATGCTCAGCTCACGGGTTCTCTTCCCAATTTCCCTTTCCACCTGGTGTAGCTCCAAGCTCAGCTGTTCACTTGAGATCATCCCAGGCCACTTGGGAGGCAGGGGTGGGGGCTGTGGTTGGCCTGCCAGGGTAGTCGCCTCCCTCTGCAACAGCAGCCTGTTACTAACAGCCTAAATGCATAAAGCCAAGCACACACAAACTCAGCACAGACACCGAGCACAGGGGGAGCACTAAGGCCATACCACCACAGTATTGCTCATTTGCAAAACCAGCCTTCCCTCTGCACACTCGACAAGGCCCCATTTGAAATCACTTCCAATGCAAGTTTTAAGATGTCTATTTACACACAGATACTTCACTTTTAAACAAGCAGTGTTAGATACCTTCTACCACCGTAAATTTGCATGTGTTTTCCCCGTACACCACTCCCTTCTCAAAACTAAGATTAAGTCCCTGAACAAAAGCATTACTCTTTTGTGAGCTACTTGTTGAACAAAATATACCAGCAGAGAAGCCGATCTGCTGCTTGATTTTGCAGCAGAATTTATTAAATTCTACAAAAGAGCCAGAATTATTACCACATCATATTAAACACCTTGAGAGATGTAGATGTCAGTAGGCATCTCTCTACTGTCCCACATCAGGAAACAGGAACAGAGAGAGTCAAGTTGCTGCATTCACAGGCTGCAAGTTACTAAAAGCAGCAGCCATGTCAGTCACTCCAAAAACCTGCTAATAACTTGGGGCTCAGCTCTGCAATTGTGTGCTCTGCATTTAAACACAGCCCAACACCTGGCTGGTCTTCAAGCAGAAATGCTCATTCATTTGGGAAGAAAGCAGAATGATCTAATTCTTAATGCTCTGAGTGAATTAAGTGATTGCTGCAGCTTTGTAAGAGATAAATCAATGAAGCCTTCTGGATTTGTAATATCTGCTTGCAGCTTTGAACACAAGAGATAAACTGAAAGCTGTTGTTACTCTAAATAATTGACTAGTTCTGCCAACTTCAAATTATGGTAAAATCAAGGTTCAACACTCAATTCTGTAGGATTTAACACTGACACAAACAATGATGAGCACGAGAGGAAGGCCACTCAGGTTTTGCAACTTTCCAATACTCTTCTATTATGGCAGACATGCAAGATTTCAAACACTTCTCCTCTTGTTCCCAAACAAGAGCACAAGAACACAAGTTATGTTTCAAATAACTAAGTATTGCATAAAGCAACTGCTGCTGGGACTTAACTGTGGGGTCTTACATCTAATCTGCAATACCCCTACTCTAAGGGGTGTTCTCAGGTAGCCACAGCTTCAGCAGAAGCTGCTATCCACTACTCACAGCAATTCCTTTGTGAAAACATTAACATGCATAATTGCTGAAGTATCTAGAACAGTTTTCTGGTAAATATTTAGTGATTTTTCCTAGGAGGAAAACAGTAACTTAGGCTTTGCTAAAACAACCACTCTGTCATTATGCCCTGATACTTCTCCGATGTCTCTAAAATTCTTTTACAAATGCAAGTGAGGAGACAGACTATTAAGCTTTCATTTGTCAAGCTAAATATATTTCATATTTACTTTCTTGACTCTTGTGGCTTGTGCTATTTAGAGAGAAACAGGTACAAACACAAAGCCAAACATGAAACAGATGAAGGTCATGGCTTTCTGTACATAAAATCAGACACTTCCAGTGGCAATAATGCCAAGAGGAACAGGCATCTACACCATGAGTTTGGTTCTGAGTAGAGAGATGAGCAGAGAGGAAGTAGAGAGAGAGAATGTCAGCAAATATGACTGAGCAGAGTGCAGATTCAAGCACGGTGTTGATTTGCATGTGAAGTTTCTGCTGCCGAGCAGAGGCTGACTCCTGTACTGTAGTCCTGATGCCTGGCATCCCAGAATTAGGTGGTTTTACTCAATATTGTGACAGATCAGCTCACGAAAAGCAGCTTTAGCAGCTTCATCTCTCTCCACAGCACCCCTCCCTGCTGTTCCCACCAGTGGTACCAACCTCCAGTCCCCGCAGTTGTGTCTGCTGGCTGATCTGATGGTCCACCTGCTGCAGCTCCATGCGCAGCTGCTGCTCCCGTTCGGCTGAGGGCAGCTGCTTCCCATGGCCAGCCACATCCGACATGGACAGTCTCTCCCTTTGGGATCACAAAAGCAAAGATAAGGAGATTGCTAAGAAAGAAAAGCTTCACTCAGCTGGCACAGGAAAAAAATAAAGTTTAGAAAAAGGCAAATCAAAAAACAGAGCAATCCTACCTGTCATTGAAACGTCCCTGAGAAGGTATATTTTGATGGGGAGAATATGGAGAGCCTCCCCAGCCACCGTGAGTTCCATAAGGACTGTAGTCTGCCAGTGAAGAGAAAGAAAACCAGGTTGCATTACTACAAAGCTATCCTTCCAGTAGTTCAGCCAGCACAGGACTGGACAGACAGAACAAGAAGAAAGGCCAGCCCTCCAAGAGTGAGAATTCTAACATTTCTTTTGATTAAATGAACACAGAAATACTCCACGTGACTGGTCTCATGTGCCTAGTACATGACTCTCCCTACATGTCCAACAAGATCTGTGACAGCCCTCCAAAGTCTGAGACTGTGAAGGACTTCAGACACTCGGGAAGATGGGGACACAAAACCAAACTTACAGCCTCTCTGAGAGCAGTTACTTTTACTATTTGAGTTCCTAAAAGACTTGAGAGTTGATTGATAATGCTGACATATCTGGTTAAGTACAGTTTGAAGATTAAGTTTTCAGGGAAGTCAGAGTTCTACCTGTAATAAAGTCTAGAAAGTTACTGCCTGAAAAATCTGGAATAAAGTTTGGGAGAGCAAAATTAATTCTTTTCTTTAGGTTATTCAGTGCACCTGAAGAAATAGATCATCTTTGGAAATAAACTACTCTTACTTTTTTGCTTTGCCTAACAGTACACAAGACATTAGCTGCATTAAGCTTGCAGGAGCTGCTCTTCATAGAGCAGGAGAGCAGCAGTACAACACTTCTTCCTGATGGTTTTGCATCACGTATTTGGGAAAGCCCTAAGCTTCTGGATTCTACTGCAACAGATTTAAAATAAGCCTCACCTCAGAGGGATCAGAACAAAGTAACTTTGTCCAAACAGCAATAACAAATTCCAAAGGCACACAGTATATGTGCACAAACCTGTCACAGAACCATTGAACATCCTGAGTTGGAAAGTACCCACAAGGATCCAACTCCTGGCCCTGTACGGACACCCCAACGATCCCACCCTGTCCCGTTGTCCAAAGGCTCTTTGAGCTCTGGCAGCCTTGGGGCCATGCCCACTGCCCTGAGGAGCCTGTTCAGTGCCCAACAACCTTCTGGGGGATGAACTTCATCCTAAAACCCAGCCTGAACCCCTCCCAACACAGGTCTGTGCCATTCCCTCCGGTCCTGTCACTGGTCCCCAGAGAGAAGAGATCAGTGCCTGCCCTTAGGCTTCCCCTTGTGGTTAAGCTGTGGCGGGCAATGAGGTCTCCCTTCAGTCTCTTCTTCTCTGGGCTGAACAGAGCAAGTGACCTCAGAAAGTAATGGCAGCCTCTTTCTTCAGGCTTCCCAGTGTAGCTCTACCTGGAGTTACTTTTAGTGGCATAACACACACCTCAGCTACATTTCTAAGACAAAAGACAAGTTTACAGGGCCTGTCTTCCACCTGTTCCACACTGTAGTACTAAAGGCAACAGCAACAGTCAGCAAGTTCCAAGAGCACAGGTCGTACCTGAAATGATAGATTTGGTGGCAGCTCCCTGAACTGCCATGGCCTGCATGGGCCCAGAGTTCTGGTACATGGCTTTGGAAGTGCGGGAGATGGCCCCAAACCTCGACACCGTTGGCCGGTCTCCAAAGGGAATGAGATCATCATCGCCAGCCTCAGCCGCTCGGCGCTGCAGGTCCAGCCGCTGCTCACGCATGGTTTTGCTGTCCACGTTCTGCACGAAACAGAGAAAAGGCACTCCAACACTCATACAGGAATCAACAGAGACACACGCCTTTAGCAACAAGCTGGCAACAGGACAGCAACTCTCCTGCATTCCCCAGTCACTTCATCTTTCAGCTAGTCCTTGCTATCCTCTAGTTTCTAACTCCACTGTCAGAGGGATGTCTCCAATGGTCTGACTTCAGATCACCATTACTACAGCACTGTGAATTGTGAACAAATTCAGGAGAAGAGAGCGGTGGCACATGGAAATTAAGACAGAGGAAGCCTAATGGGAACACGTGGGAGGAAAAAAACCCTCCTCTTTAAACAAAGTCAAAAGATGACATCAGTGTGCCTGTTCTGGAGTCCAAAAGGAATTTCTCTGAAGGCCAGTGTTAAGAACCACGTCACCTGACAGCCTGCATATGACTCAAAATGGGAATTTTGCAGTACAATACTTACTTAGACACGTCTAGTATATCTTTTCAGGCACACTTTTCATTAAGGAGCAATATTGCTTGGAACATCCTGGTCTCTAACTGAGCTTCACAATCCAACACCTTAAGGGGTCAGCTCATGAAGAGATGAAATGTTCTCTCTCTCACCTCAAAGACATCAGTTAAATGGGAAAACTACCTATTGGCTGTCAGAAAGCGTAACATGGTAGAAATTGCCAAAATCTAGTTAAGACTTTGCCGAAGGAGTAAAACTGGGGCACAATAAGAACGAGGTAAGTGGGGGTACTACACGAAGAGAACTGGCTAAAGGCTAAAAACTTTGGTCCAAAATGAAAATAAAACTCTGCAAGCTTTCAGTGGAGATAAGGATTGCTAGAAACAGACAAGATAATACATCTGAGGCAGGAATAAAGGGGTGAAAACAGCAGTAACAACTGAGCTGGAAGCTAAAGTCAAGAAATGTGACACCTGGAAACTGTACGAGACATTAGGCAGCACCTACTTTGGCATTATGGGGAAAAAAAACAAAATAAAAACCCCCATTTTGATGCTGTAGGATGCTAGTACCAATTTTAATTTGCTTCTGTTTATTAAGTTGGAATGCCATCTGGATGATATTCAGCATTATGGACTCTGAGATGATACTGTTCCTATTCTTGAAAAAAGGAATCTCTTATGAACAATGAAAAAAGATGTAATTAATTCACTGAAGAATTAATTCAGTGAAGGTTTTCCCTGAGAATTTTTCCTGTGAGGAGACAGAAACTGAAGAGCAGTGGAGATCCTATTTGCTACTCTGAAGATTAGCTCTGGGCCAGCAGGTTTTTTTTAGCCATGAGAAAGGAGGCTGCTTCTCCAGAACCGTATCAGCTTCTCTTCAATGAGCTGCAGTTTGTTTGCACAGTTTTCAAGCAGCAGGGATGACAGCCAAGAGCTGTTTGGTGATTCCTGAACGCTGCCACTTGGACACAATAAGCCGATTCCGAGTCATCTCAGTGCTTCCCCAGGTCAAACACGACAGTGTTACAACTCCAGACAACTACAGCGTGTAGGACTGGGAGCAAGAGGACAGGTAAAAAGATGCCTTTTACTGCTGTGTTTTTTTTCTGTGAGAAAGCCTCCTTTTTGCTCCCATTTCATCCAGTGCTTTTGAGGTCTTACAGGAAAGCAATTCAGTAGACAGAAATCAGACACCTTTAATTCCAATAAGGCAGAAGGGGAAAGGGAAGCCTGTCTGAGAAGCTGGACCAAAAAATCCTGTGATTTGGTTAAGTGTTTGCAATAGGTGAGCACCTGCCCACAGAAGAATAAAGAGTCCCCATGACAGTGACAATATATAAATAAAAGGTGGTAAATCACTTCTGCAGATGAGAGGTGATGGAGAACAGATGCACCTCTATAAAATAGTGCCCTCAGGCTAAATGGCTCTTTCTCTCGAAGACTTGAATGTCTTCATAAGTGCATGGGCTACCAGCCTGTTTCTTGTGTTGAGTGGTGCTTGAATGTTAGGAAAAAACACAATAGTGGTGGTATTTCAGACTCCCCACAACGACACCCTAGCAGCCCCTTCCTTTTGCAGCACTGACCTAGCAAAAACAGAGCAGCACAAAACAACATCACAGCCTGACCCCTACAGTTCACTGAAGGGCTGAATAAGCACAACAGAGAGCTAGAAATTGCCCTCAAGAAAAAGCAGCCTAGTGCTATATTACAATTGTGCTTCTCTTAACACGTTCATGAAAGTTTTGGGTATTCTCATGACCATAAATCAGAGTCCCTCAAGTAAAAACTAATAACGCTGATAACAGCAGTAACAACCACTTTAATAGCACAAAGTTAAGTTAGAGCATCTCCCTCTGACACAAAGAAGTACAGGAAGCAACAGATGGGCATGCTTAATTCAAAAGCTGCTAGGACAGAGTAATTTAAGAAGTCTAATTAAGTGCAAAGAACCATGGCAAACTATCCTTGCTATCCATGCCTTCAGAGCACAGTGGTTATCCTGCATCTAGATCCAGAATTTAGCAACAGCTACACCAGGGTAGGACTGTTCATAACTTTGAAAACAGAGCACTCTGCACACCTGCAAATGCTTTCTGACTGCAATGCATTTTTGAGCTTAAATACAAGCCCTGCCATCATCCTGGGAAATGAAAGTCCTTCCCAATCCACAGAAGCATCCACTTTCCTTCTGTTTTTCCCTAATCCTCACATACCGCCATCTCCACACTCCTTGCTGCCACAACATCTTTGGGTTTTGCATCTTTGGTTCCAATGTAGGAGCCGATGGTGTCACAGGACCAGGGGGAGTACTGGCTGTAGTCATTTCCTTTGTATTTCCCAGCTACCTTCAGGTCTTCATCCAAGTACTGTACAAAAACAAAAACCTGGTTCTGTAAGTGAAGGGAAGAAGCAGTTTCACAGCCACCCCTATTTACTTCAACAGCAGTGAACTCGAGAAACACCGTCACGATTATTGTTTCAGATACGTCGCTATCTGGAATTGAGCCACAGCAGGCATGAAGTGCATGAAATCCTGATCACCTGGATACACTCCCAGTGCTGACTGTTCATTTGGCTAGTGTGTAAGTGGTATTTTGACTTCGTTTAAAAATTAAGTCTATCAAGCTGTTACTTAATTCTGTCAGAAGCAAACGAAGCAAAGTCCAGTAACTGAAGACTGACTACTTCAATTAATAACAGCTCTAAATTTATTTTCTTGGTTGCACCAAAAGCAGATAGATTAGGATCAGTGGTAGATCAGAAAATCAACAGCCAGTTGAGTTACTGCAGGCTGCACTACAAGGACTTCCCACCCTAAGCACAAAATCTACAATCCCTCAACACTCCCACGTGCTGTACTATTCTAATTTTCCTGCTGCTGTCACCTGCCAGCACACAAAAACTCCAAAGTATTTTCTAAGCATGCCAGTATGCCAGGTTTTTGTCAAAATATGCTTACCTCCTCTGAGTGAAAAGGATGAGGCAAGGTTGGAGATGGTGCAAAAGGAGGTGGAGAAATCACCTTCCTCTCCTCGAGCTGGGCCATGATCTCTTTCCTTCGTCGGTGAAGTTCATCCAGGCTGGGATGAGGCTGAAACGAAGACAGAAATATGTTACAGAGCTACTGAAGCATTCATGCACAAAACCAGTAATTTCCTAAATGTTGTTTATCCAAACGAAATACTGCAGCCATATCCTACAAGAGAGGGCAATACAGAGGATAGACAGAATCATTACCATAACAAATAATGATCACTTTGTTGAAGTCTACCTGCTAACTTTCATCTTTGATATAGGACATACAAGTTCCTATGCTAGTCAGTGTTACTTCAAGATGCCTCAAAGACAGGGAACGTGTCCCAGCTAGGCAAAGCTTCCACTGGAACATGTTCCAGCATGCCAAGTCCCCATTTCAGTCATGTGGGGGAAGTGGGAGAACTCTTCAGATCATAACCTTGTCCCATTTATTATTAATTCTGCATTAGAATTAAACACCCCACGAATATGTCAAACTTACAACTGGTAAGTCTACAAGCTATGTTAAAAATGCTTCCTGGGCTCAGCAATAGGACTCGGGGCCTCTAATATGAATGACAGATATGCAAATCCAACTATTCTGCAGGACTTGACTCCAGCTGCTGACTTCCCAGAACATGTTTGCTCACTGGAGGGTCTTCCCAGTAAAACTGTGCAATCTTACAGAAAATTTGGAAGAGTGGAATTTTTAATTCTTTTATCACAACAGATATGTTTAATATTTCTTATTTAGGCACAGAGCTGGTCAGTCACAAATTGGCAGTCCAAGAGTGCATAGGTGACCATCTTGACAGACTGTATTTCATCTGCAGTGGAGTGGCCTCTCCAGCCTAATCGCTGCTGCAGGAATCAGAGATGTGTGAGACTTTCAAAGTTAATTACAATGCTTTCCTATTTTGGGCACTAAATAGCAGCACGCTGCTCTTTTGCATATCCACATCATTACAACTGCAGAGTTGATCAGGAACTAAATTAATTTCCTCCTAGGTTTTGAGTGGAAACTTCTATTTCCTTACAAAGCCCATCAAAAATCATTCAACTTCTCCCACCCCCACTCCGCAGTCGGGGTCCAAACTCCGTACCCTGTGGCACGAAGGTCTGATCTGGCCGAGGTGTGGAGCCATGGGGCAGTAAGGCTCTGCTTGCTGGTATCTGTCTCTGGCCTCGGGCACGTAGGCCGGCGGGATTTCGATGGGCACGGGGCTGCCACGCACCACGTCGTCACGCTGGTAGGGTGGCACAGCGGGGTACACGCGGCGGCTGTCGTAGTGCGGGGGGTACAGGGGCTGTGCCAGGGCCGGGTACTGCGGCGGCTGCGCGTACTGCGGGCTCACCACACGTTCCGGCAGGTACGGCGCGTATGGCTCCAGGTACGGCGCGCCCGCGTCGGGCGCCGAGGGTGGCGGCCGCACAAAGCGCGACATGGACTGAGCGGGATAGTACACCCCTAAGGGAAGGCAAGCAACAAATACAAAAAGGATTAGCACCACAAATTGCATCAAATAGTGCAGCCTACAAGAATCATGAAGAGAAGGGTAAAAACAGCCCGGTTGGTATTTCTACTCAAGAATTAACTACAGAAAACGCTGAAGCAGCAAACGCTGATCCAAAGGTCAGGTGACACATTTCAATTGTCTAAATAAGATACCAGCAAGGTGTCAGTGTTACAGCAGCCGGAGAAGGGGTGGTGAGACTGAGACCATCCCAAGTACCAGAGGTTCTGCGAGCACACCACATAGAAATAGTTCACCAGACTGCTATGAATGCTTCCAGCTAGATAAAACCTAAGAAGTAAACTGAAGATTAGCCTGTACATCTTCATCCACACAGCTAAAATTCAACTTGCCCCGATATATCAGAGCCACTGCTTATGTAAAGGAGCTTAGATTATTAGAATTTAAACTTAGCTAAAGATTTGTTCTACCTCCTGAACAGTTGAAAGTTTCAGAACTGTGAATCACCAAAGACTTCTAGGATCACACTTCATGCTTACCTGAACATTTTATTATTCTATCTGGGAATCTCAGGACAAATTAAAAATAAGCATAAATATGTGCAGAACATCAAATTTTGTAGACAATTCAAATGTTCATTGGCACATAACGACCAAATATTGTTTGGTTTTCTTCAAAATGCTCTGCAACTTCCTCAAAAATGGTTTCGCTCTCCCCTTTCCTTTCTAGGGCTTTTTCTTCTTTCAGCTTCTTTTGGTCTTCCACTCCTTACTTTCCTTTCATATTAAATTCAGCTCATTTCTCTCTGCAACCTTACATTGTCTAAGAATTGCCTTGATATATAGCCATACCTTTTCCATTTAATCCACTTTAATATTACCTTTCTCTACTTGGTCTCTTTATACTTGGGAGTTTTTCTTCTTAGTTCCTTTTTTATGATGTTTTCTTTTTTGTGAACACCCTTCTCTAATTTAATTTGTCTCTACCCATCACATGGACTTTATTTCCATTTTCACTGAGAGTGAATTAGGATTTACCATACTGAATCCCTGATCTAGCCCAGTTGGGAAGAACTGAATACAGAAGGATTTGCTACACTGAATGGATACAAATATCTGTTTCAATTTGCATTGACGTCCTCAGGCAAGACACAAAATCCTCCCAATTTCCCTTTTATAATGCCATTACCACATTACTGTCTTTAGTTCATGCCATATGCAAGAAAACTTCAATTTAAGGTCTTAAAACCCAGAGTGGCAATAAAGATTAAAAGCAGTACGAGGATGAAAGAGCTTGGTGTCAATCTTACCTTGTTGGTAGGGTGCTGGCTCAAATGGTGGGGCAGCTCCTCTGGGGTCCTGATAAAACATGTCTGCTTGTTGAGCATTGTACAACTGAGACCCTCGTGGGACCATCTGCAACTGCTTGGTGACAGACACTGAGGGCAGGTCTGCTGGGGCCCGAGAGGGCACAGGATGAGGGGTCACTGGTAAGGCAGAAATAGAGCTCTTGGGGACAGATTCCAGCCTAAAAAGCAGAAAGAAAGATGCCACTGCTTACTAAAGCCGGGTACAGCACAGTGCGCTCTAACATACAGTTCTTTCTACACTCCACCTTCTGAAGGCTTATAAAACATTCTCCAATCAAAATATAAGCAAACAGGGAAGTAAAACAGTCGAAAGTTTTAGCTGTAGTTTTCTACTCTACTCTTTAATCACTGAAAAAAAAAACAAAACTCGAAGCAAAACAAAAAAACCCCAGATAACAAACCACAAAAACAACCGCAACCCCCATTTCACTTCTCTCCTAGAGAATGGGTTTACTGTGTTTCTACCCCAAAGGTACACAGACACCCCACTGTGAACAACAGGTAGGAAGACCCGTACAAGTCAGGAGGGGATCCAGGGGCACTGCTACTCAGATGGTCCATCTTCCCTGGCTTCAGAGCACTTTCATAACCGGAGTCAGTCCCTCGAGAGATGAGTTGTGTCACCGAGCTGCCTGTTGACACAATTCCATTTGGCAGAGCAGAAGTTTTCCTACTGGGCAAGTCCACAGCCCCTTCCTCTGAGAGGATAGCTCCTGAAGGCAGGCCCACCTCATTCAGCTGGCCCAGGGAGGCACTCAGAGGTCTTCTGGGAACCAGACGCTTGTTCATTTTACGGAATCTTCAGAAAGAGAAACCACACATCAAAAATTGAAACAGAAGGAAGTGAAAAGGAGTTGCACTTTCAGGATTTTTCAAACACAGGTTCTATTGAAAGCTTCAAGTTTTAATTCAAGTTTCCAAGGGGCTTGGGAGAGTATTTGTTAGAATACAACTTGCCCAATAGTTGAACTGTTAATAGCAGCTTCCATTAGAACAAGGATGGATTTTGAATGGCAAGAACATCAAGAATTCACAGCTAAACTTCACACAGCAAGTTTAAAATCTTACTGTCAACATATGCGTTTCAACTGTACAGAAGAAAACCAGAAACCAAACATCACATAAAATACAGCAACAGATGCTTCAGAGTAAGAATCACAGAAAATTCAGATCTCTTTTATTCAGAGAAGAAACTAACAGCAGAAATTGAAGAGACAAAAGATGAAGATACCCTTTTCCACCACTTGTCCAAAGCTAACCCAAGTGTTTATTACCACGCGGTACCTTTTAAAGCAATAAAGATTTATGTTACTACATCAGCATATAGCTTACACTATTTGTGTGTGTATATCACCCGGCAAAGTGATTGAAGAGATAAAACCTCTATGAACACTGCAATTCCAAAAATCTAAATCTAACTGCTGCTGAGTAAAGCCTGAACAAATACAGACATTTGAACTAACACTCTACCAAAACCAGCAGACTGACAGTACTAGAGAGCAAATTCCAGAGTTGAAGGTCCTCCACCAAAGCCCCTGCCATCAGCTCAGATCCCAGAATGCACCTGCCAGAGCGTATTTGCAGACCTGAGTGTTCTCACTGCACTAGAGACCATTTCTTCTCCGGGGCTGAAACCAACACTTTGCTTTCGTATCTAACAGTGAGACTGGAGGCTTGCACATGGATCTGCAGGATGAGGAGGACGGGCCATCCCTGTCCACCCCTCTACAACACAGCAGCTCAAGAGAGAGTGCATGAGGACAGACACCCTTCAATCAAGGGCGACAGGGAGAGTTTGCACAGCACCCTCCGTGAAGAAACAGTTGGAAAAAATGCACACTGCTGCTCATTGAACAATTTTATCAATGTTTGTTGCAGCCTCCAAGGGACACAAATAAACCTCAAAAAGTTCAGTACTTGCCTATGCACACTGGCTCTTTGTCCCCTGCCAAGAGGGTAATAAGCTGCTGTTTAAGCAAGTCTAAATTAGAATTTGCTGTCTAAGGCAAATTATTAATTACCACACACTTCCCCATAGCCTTCCTCCAAACTTAAAGCTATATACAGAGATACAGGAACCACACAGCAACAGCAAGGCCTATTATTCACACTAAGCATAATTCACACTAACACAACAGCTTCCTAAAGGATTTAAACAAAGATAAAAGGACAAGGAAGAGTTGGAACTCCAAGTTTCCCAACCACCTAGAGAAACTGCTGGAATCTGAAACAGAGCAAACATTCATTTCAGCCCATGACAACAGTAATACCAAAGTATGCAAGTCAGTTTGTGGCTACAATAGGCCTCTCCCACCTGCAAAGCTGGCAAGCAGTCTCTGATACACACAACTAGCTCAGAGTTGAAACACTGACCCACCACCCCACACGAGTTAACATAACCACCCCAGCCAGCACTACCAATCCCCATTTTAATAACATGATGACAAACAAAAGGCAAAAAACCCCCAACTGTTTCTGCAGCACACAACTATCAAAGTCCTATTCTTTGTTCACTTGAATAACTGCCTTTGTCATTCTAACAGCACATGCTCTCTTTTTTGCTTTGTGTTTTGCATATGCACAGTGTGCTGGCCATAGAGCCAGTGAACTGCCATGTTAATGCTTCAACACTGCATACTAATTACTTTTAAAAAAATTAATCTGCAGAACAACAGCATCTTGGCCTTGGATAAGTGGGGGTGCCTTTAAATCTGCAGTGGATGTAGATTATTTGCTACAGACTTCAAATCACCATTATTTTTTAACTCCAACAGATTTAAGCAACTGAAAGTTACAGCATGAAACTTTCTCACAGATTGCACAAAGAATAACTGTTGCAGGAACAAACCTTGGAGACTTAGTTTTTAGCGCTCTGAGCACCTAGCAACACATTCCCCTGCATTTGGAAACCTGCCAGCAACCCACCCGAATACGAAGGGAAGATGAGAAGTGCCCCCAAGTAATGACCACTGTGCATGCAGTCACACAGAAGGTTTAGTCACACTTAAGGAAAACAGCCCACCTCTAAGAGCCTCAATAACACGAGTGTAACAGCAAACTTCTGGAGTTGCATTCCAGCTGAACAAAGCTCCAAAATCTAAGAGAGACTGTTACAAGTTTTCCACATTACTTCTTCTAGTCTAACAGCCAGATTACACCTCCTCTCCTCATTCCTAGATATGATAAATAACTCTTCTGGGTAAAATGAAGCAAAGATCGGACTGATTTCTACTACCAGAGGTCCACTTACTTTTCCAGCTCCTCCTGGGAGTGTGCAAAGGTGCAGCTGGCCCCTCGGGGACATCCTCCCCTCTGCTTCATGTCTCGGCACATGTATGTCTTGTACTTGCTGTGCTGGGGGGGCTGACAAGGTAAAAGATCAGGTGAGACACCTCAACAGCAAAGTGCACTTAACCAAGAGCTGAGTGTGTCCTCTTATTAAAGGCCTGATGTTTGACTGTTGATAATTCCTTCAATGTTTCAGGAGCACCTAATGTGAAATAAATGACTGGAGCAGATATTTGTGTTTGGTTCTTCAACAGAACCAACAGACTCAAGAGTAGATATTATGATAACTAAGTCACTATCAGGTTTCTACAACATTTTTATTTAAATTCCTTACTGGAGAGTCTGACTGGAACACAGCTGTACATTTCACAACACAGTTACGTGGACAAAACTGATCAAGGACGAAAAACAACAATGATACTAACAAATATTTATCCAGTTATGTGGTAGATTGAAAATAAACACAAATTAAGTTATTTTTTCCTTGCTTACTGTTAGCTCAAAATGGCGCTTGAGTATCCTTTTGATCTCTATGAGTGTTAAATTTTACCACATTCCCTTTTATACCCTTTTGCACTAAAAATATCTTCACTATCTCTAATTATTTCCATCAATAGCTGAGGGTGCAATCTTACTCCTACAGAAAGCAGCAGGGGATGGCTTGTCTTCTGCATTTTTCTTAAATAAGTTCCCCAAGAAACAACAACTTAATGCAATCTTGCTGTCTGCATGGTCACCCCTTTGCCAGTCTCTCTAAATAAAGTTTGACAGAAGGCCAGAGGTGGTCTCAAAGTCCTTTAAATCTACAATTTCTACACTGGAATGAAATCAGAGGCAGAAACATCTTATTTGAGAGCTCCCACCAAGGGAAAGGTCTGTAGAAGTCAACACTTGCTTTCTGAGAAGCTCAGTCAAAAGGTGTAAATCTGTAAGAAGTCACCTGCAGACTGATTTTACTTGATTTTTCATCTACTCTAGTGAAAAAAAGACCCAGGCAGGGCATACCAGACACCCCTTTCCTGCTTGGGAGGCTCCAGGTTCCCTTCCAAGTGGCCACAGTGTGTTCCAGGGCTAGGCCCTGGGCTCACCAGAACAAAAGCCCTCACCGTTTGTCCCTCCAGAACTCCCACTTGTGCATTCTTACAGCTTTCCCTCCTTTTGTTGGTGACAGTGCTAATTAATCATCTCAGTGAAAGCAAAGGTGAAACAGCAGAAAAAATTCACTTCAATTTTGCCCTTTTTTTTAGGCAGAGTTATTTTCCTACTAGTTGAGCTCCCTGAAGCAGCTCTGCAAGGATGAGTGGGACACATAGCTCTGTCTTTCAGCAGCAACAAGCATTTACAGCAACTGAGCTACACAATAAAATGAGACCAAATGAATGTGTGATTAGACAGCTATGAGATAAGCTCCTATACAATACTTGGCAACATAATTTCATTTCTGAAACAATAACATTTGTTTCAGGAACTTGGACTTCACCTTTATATAGAGTATTCTTAGATCTTCAAACTTGACAGGTATAAGAATAACTTCATTAACACAGAGCCAGCTGACTGAAATGTATCACAATAAAACAAAACCAAGAAAATCCTACAGATAATAGTTGTGCCCTGGCATGCCTTCCCCACCCTCTAGTCAGGAGGGCTGTTATTCATTTCCTCAGCCTGCAGCTGGATCAGACTGTTTTCTTTTCATCCTAGTGAGCTGTGCAAATTAATTCAGCGGGTTTTGGGAAGGGGTTTGAGTTCTTCCTTGTTTCTTTTTTGATAAGTATGACCCAGCAGTGATATTTTCAATCAGCTCCTCATCAAATCTCTCCAGATAACATTAGTAAACCTCTAATACTGGATACAGACAATCAAATTCAGGGGTAAGCATTTCCTAAATGATGCAGCTTTTACCTGTTGTTGATCTGTTCCCTTTTTGCTGTGATTCTGGATATAATCAACTAAGCCATGAACCACAGTCCTCACAGCAACCAGTCCATTTTCCAGTTGTTCCCATGTTGGAGGTGGAGCATCTGTTGCATGGACAGCAAACAGAACAGAAAAAGAAAAGTCAGAGGGATTTTCTAAAGCCAGGTGAAAAAACCAGACATCGGAATCACAAAATTTCACTAGACAAGCAAAAACGTTTCATCAGTAGATAAAAAGTATTCAGCAACTTAATTCTGAGATATTTACCTCTTACACAATAAAGGGACCTACAGACTCAAGACTGAACTGCACAAAACCCCAAAAGAACCAGTAAGACTTACTGGCATGCCAAATTATTTCCTTTTATAAGAATTTTCATCTCACAAGAACTCCAGAGTATGAACTCTTCACATAATAAAACCCATCAGGCTGAAAGTCCTGCTTTGCATTTGGATGCCTGCAGGTAAAATCATTCTGTACACATAGGCACAGTATCAGAGCTGCCACAGATACTGATGCCTCTCACTTGGAAAGAAACATCCAATACACAGCAGTGTGAATAAACTGTGCACTCTCAATTCTATAGAACACTTGTGGTTTTAGACCATTTACTTTTCTACTTTTTTGAATCTGTACAACTGCTCTTCGTTTGAAAGGAAAGTTTATTTGTTTAAACAGACAGAAACTAAGAACCACAACTTCTCATCTCCTGAAGTCACAGTTTAGGCCTTCGCGTTCTTTTGATACATAATGCCCATTTTACACATTTTAAGAGGAATAAAACAAAACTTCAGCCACAGCACTCTGTTCTGTCCCTTCTCTTCTCCCTCAAGTGGTGCATCCTCACAGCGCTGCTGATGGATGATTTCCATCTTTTCTCCTCTGTCAACAGTTTATTTCCCAGTTAAATTCTTTCCAGCTATCTTTGCCTTCCCAGACTGTCTTCCTCACCTCTGCAGAATTATATATTAACAAGAAAAACACTAAATTCCTGAAGTTAACAAATCTTTCTTGTCTAGACTGACTTTTCCCCAGCTTCTATCTATTCAGTTTATCAAAATTCTACTGTGGAATCCAAAATTCTTTACACAGAAGATGCCTTATGACTTTAAGCTGCCTCTCAGAGAATCCTGAGCGCAACGTCTGTAGGCTGGAGACCTCAGATCAAAAACTGACACACAGAACTTCCAGAACAAAGAAAAAGACATACAATATTTAGATAAGTTAATGAAGTCCTTAATCTGGTGTTTTATTGAAGACTTCCCCAAGCTAGTTAACAATTTGCTGCAGTAGAGAAGAGGAGAGAAAAAGGCATCTCAGCAAGAGCTAAGGCTCTGCTTTAAACACAGTGGTTCTGTCACTCTTCCTGCTGTTTCGCAATGTGGTTTAAATAGCAGCAAATGAGTGAAATAAAAGAGGGAAAAGAGGGAAGCTCAGAATACTTCAGTTCCTCACACAGATTCCTGGTGTTCCAGCCTGGCTTGGAATACCACTCAAAGATCTTAAGTTGATGAGTCAGAGGATGCTTCCTTATATTCGATGATCAGCTTTCAATTCTTCTACAGTGTTAAGCTCCTCTTGGCTAAACTCTTAAGTTGCAGGTTTTCTAGACTTACCTGGGCTGGGATCAATATTTGCCAGGAGCTCTAGGTGAGGTCGGAGACGATTCAGGTTAGCTGGATCTCCAGTCCTCTGAAGAGCAATAGTCAATTCCTGAACACTCTGTGCAAACGAGGCCGGGGTCTGCAGCTTAAAAAAATTATCATAATTAACTTTCCACAGGCAGAGCAATTCTCACGGGTTCTGAAGGCTGCTCCACAAGCTCACAAGAGCTGTCTCCTAAGGCTGGAGAAAAACATTTTTCACACAAGCCCATTTCAGTGAGCCGTTTCTATCAAGCATGCACCATTCTGACACTGCAGGTTAAAATATAGCTCTAAACAGACAAAACAAATGCTGGTATGATTTCTAGCAGTGAACCCCATTTCTTTTGTGTTGTGCTGGCACCCAGGGAAAAAAATGGACAATATTAGAAACGGTTCAATTTAGATTTCTGAAGAGTCTAATACCTTCAACCCCTACAACAGGTTGGCACCCTGCTTTAAACTGAGTACAAGTGACAGTGAAGAGGAAGACAGGTTCAAGGAAAAAACAGCAACATTCCACTTACTAACATCACACAGTTCCATTATTTAAAACCCTTGAATTGTACCTAGCTATAGACTGGGGACTGATTTTTTTCCCAGTTTATGCACTAACTTCCTGCCCAGAAATACAGACCATTAACCTCTGTCACTACATTGTCAGTTGTTCATAAAGGTCACATCCCAGTTGCGTAGATGAACTTTGTAGCTTCCCCTCTGCTGAAAGAAGTAAAGCAGCAAGAAATGGCAGAGGGAGCAAGACTCATCAGGTTACAGATAGGCCCTAAATAATTATAATACATAATGGGCTTTGGAATAAAAAGGAGAAATGACTAGTGGGTAAACACACATGGGCACAGTTCGGCAGTTCAACATGACAAGCACTGAAATCTGCTACAGCTGCAGGCAAGACGGGCTGGGCTGATTTGAGGTGGCTTTACCTTGTCGATGATACTCTGCATGTGGGACTTGTGAGACTGGTCTCCGTAGAGCAGCGAGGACCACTGGTCTGGAGCGATGCGCAAACCCGCCTCCATAGCAATCTGAACTATCTGCGAGTCGTGTTCCCTCCGCAGAGCTTCGTAGGTCCGAAACTCCTCCTTCAGCTGCATCAGGGACGAATCCTCATCTCGTTTTGTAACCTAGGTGGGAGAAAGGAGCCAAATGCAATTAAGCAAGGTGAGCCAGGGAATACGTGAATGCAAGACAAGTGACATCTTGAGTCAGCAGCTAAGTCCTCCCAAATTAAACTCAAGTATGACAATATGAAGTGAACATTAGTTTCTACTAAAATAATACACTGTATGAAAAGATGAACTACTATAAAATGTACGCAAAACATCATTTAGTCTGACTCTGACCTGGTGAAAGCGTCACACTTCCTGAATGACTTTAGAACATCCACACCTTACTCCTCTGAGCAAGATCTGCATTTCAGAATTTTGGCTGAGGGTACAATTAGCAAAACCAAAGCATTTTTCTACTCATTTAGCCAAAGTGAATGACATTTAGGTTGAGCACCTACTAAAAGGATCATTAAATACTGTAAATTACACTAAGCAGCTGAAGTTCTCTTAATACAACTCTTGTGTCCAAGACGCTCATATTTCTTTTTTTCTAGCCATATCACCAGTAAATTAACAGAACCAGGGATTTTCCAGCCTTAAGCCACTTCTAAGGAGAAAAGAATGCTGGCTTACATCCAGTTTTTATAACTGTGCATCTACTAAACTGGACAGAGTCAAAGCCCAGCTTCATAGCTCCAAGTTGCAGTTTCAGCCTATGCTGCCATCACAGCTGTACAAAGAACTCTCCAAACACATGTGGGACTTAATCAGCAATGCTTTCTATAACTAGACATTTTTAGGCACCAATGACGTTACAGGACAATGAATCTTGAAAGTGAAAACCATCAGTTTTTATAGCATTAGAAATCTCCAAGCAGAATCTTCTTCATACCTTGAAGCATGAGGCCCTGTAAAGGAGCTGGACAACGTGCCCAATGCTAGTCTTGGAAGCCTGAGGGAATCGTGGCTCCAGCCTCTGCACCACAAAGAGAACCAAGACCTTCCGTGACAAAGCAGATCCGTCTTCCAGAGCCAGCAGAACCAGCTTTAAAGCCTCCTCTTGCATTGCTGAGGGTGGGGAAAACATGAAGAGACAAAGTATGAGAGAAGCCCAAGAAAGATTTCTGCACAATCTCTTGAGCGAGAAGGGAAGGAAAACTTCCAGATTCCCAGACTGTAGCTAGGGAGAACAGGACTTTTTACCCCTATATTTTTTATTATTTCATCTATTTTGGGTATCATCTGATAGGAAGACTTTTTTGTTTCTGTCTGTACACCTCTTCATGATTAATAAAAGAGCTTTCAAAGTGTATTATCTACATCCCACACCAATCCCAGCAGAAAAAGATGAGAGGCCAAGGAAGGGCAAGGTTCAATCCCAAGCAGGTAAAAAAGCAATGAGTGCCCACACAAATGAGTCAGGTGCTGGTAACACCTTGGTAACAAGCCCCCCTCTTTGCTGGAGTGGTACCAAAGTTAGCCCTTCTTAACTTGATTCAGTGGGGAAAAGCATCACTATTTTTAGTTTAAGAAACTGGCTGCTTATTTCAAGACTCAACAAGTGAAGCCTATGTTTTCCATAATGTGACTTCATTTTTTTTTTTAAGCAAAATTGAGTTTTTCTAGTATTCTAAGCAAAGGAATTTAACTTCTAAATACATAACATTTTCAAAATGTGTACACAAAACTGTAACAAATCTATACCCTCAACTGCTTTGTATGTTTATTACCCTAGAGAAGGCAAAGAAGCCAAGGCCAGTCTCTTCTAGGAAACCGATTGTTTCTAGAAGGGTCTTACTTCTTCAAGGAATTGCAAGAGAGAAACTACTTCCCATTTATCTTACAAGAACAAAAGGACAGGCATTATTATGAATTTTACAGACGACTTGTAAAAGCACTAAAAACACGAGGAAGTCCGTGACAGCAGCCCAACAGATACACCATTAATTCTGAAAAGCTACTATGAAAAAATTAAGCTGCTGCCTAATAAAACCACCAGCTCAGCTCCGAATCTCTTGCAGCAGAGCAGTGGTACTGCAATGTCACCTACCTGGCCCCAGGAACTGGCAGCCTCTGGCTCTCACGGCAGCCCAGAGGTTGGAAGAGAGCTGCTGAGGGTTCTGATGCTGGAGGATGAGCTCTGTGACTGTCCTCTCCCCCAGCGACCGTGCCGCACGCATGGCTCTGATCCGCCCTTCCTCCTCCACCAGCTGGCAATGGACTAATGTCACAAGTTTCCTCTGCATGGGACGACTCAGCACGCTCTGAGTAGTGTTGTTGAGACCCACACCTTCAAAACAAAATGAAACAGAGTAATAAACTACACCTCCGATTTTCTCTTCTCATGCCAGCCTCCAGTGACTACTGCACAGTGCAAACCTAGTTCTCCAGATGGCCACTTTGTCAAACAGAGCACCAGACAAGGCGCAGCAGAAGTTCATTTTTTCCAGTTGTTTTACATGGCATTAAAAGTAATCTCAAGGGAGTCGTTTCCCCAGAGGTTTAAGACTTGTGATTGACTGATCTGGCTCTCTGAGAAGGCAGAAGCTCCAATGAATCCCCTCCTCATGCTGGTTGTTTGTCCCATGCCCTCCCATATGGATTCCCAATTCACCCCTTACTCATGGACTTCAGGAATCACTTGGACACTTGTTTGTTTTCACGAGACATTTAGTTTCCTGCCTGTATCCGGGACCAACACTGCTTTGGCCTAGCCAAACTGAGCTTACACATGAGTCCTAAACGACCTGGGGTGCAAAAACTCTGATTCACAAATGTGCTGGGAGCCACTTAATCCAGGATAAAGGCAGGACTGACTCACCAGACAAACTGCTGCCATACTGAGTTTGTTCACTGGGCCACTACTAGGCAGAGTAGTGATACTGCTACCACACCGAACTGGTCAGAAAAGACTGAGACAACTTCCGGTAACTCAGTTTTGAAAACCTGAATGCACAGAATGCTCAACCCCACTTCTTGGACTGACAGACTGTCCCAAGTCCAGCACATGTGGTACAGATAAAATCCATACTATTGAACCCAGTGCAGGTTTGCTTAGAATTACTGACTGATGCAGCTCTTGTATAAGATCTTGTATAAACAGAGTGTTTTAATTTCTCTTATATATCCTGTATGCAGTAGCTTTCTCATTTCAGTTTATTCCTCCTCTACAGACAAGCCGAATTACTACAGTTATCACAAAGCAGAACTGAAAAAAAAAGTCTATTTTTACTTAGTCTGCAGAGCTCAAATCAATTTACAGACTTTGTCTCACTATACCACGGCCAAATACCTCAGTTTTTCCTCAGAATTACTTTTGACACCTTCCAATTCCACACCCCCTTCCCCACCAAGAAAACATGACCTTAATGTTGAGGAACTCTGTTTCAATTTGTTTCTAATCTAGGTTTATATCCATTTTTCAACAAAATTAACTAATCATTTGGATAGTTTATTTTCATCTCACTGCCCAAGGAAGCAAGGCAGGAACTACCTCTTGCGCTGCTGAGTGGTTTGAGGTACAATGCCAATTCTTCCACACATTTCTTGCCCTCCTCATAATGCTTGGTATCTTCAGCTCCACTGCACAGAGTAATTGGCTGCTGCTCAGGAACCTGAAGAGAGATGAGAGGTACGTCTACGATGAATATGTATAAATAAGAAGAAGTCATGCTTACAAACACTTGTTACTATGAAGCATTTCCTGTTTTATTCCTCTTCTGTGTTTTTTCTCTATTAGTAAGCATTTTTCAGCCTGTTAAGTGAATAAATAGCATAAAAAGCCCCAGTGAAAACAAAAACAAAAAGACAGAATTTATGTTTAGTAGACTTCCTTTATTTAGTGACTGACAAGAACAAAAATAATCAGAAGAACCCTGGGCTGCAGATAAGTACCTATTTGTATCTAGGGCCTCACACCTCTAAAATCATCCAGGGATAAATGATTACAGCTACTTAGATTAGTGGGAGAAACGGATTTAGCAGCAAATACACTTCGATACCCTTGGAACATATTCTGGCTAGACCAAATTAACAAGAAGCAAGATGAAGTTATCCTATGCAGTACATACGAACACACTCCTAACATTTGTTTTGGTGGGTTTTTTTGTTTGTTGGGTTTTGGTTTTTTTCTTTTTTTCCAGGTGACATTTATTTCTTCATCCAGACATTCACCAGAAAGCAGGATTTTTCAAAGGCATTTTGACTACCCCTTCCCCAAGTTATGATTTTGTTTTTGCTTTCCTCCAGAAAAATTCTGAAAGCTTTAAGCAAATTTGAGGCTGCAGTATGGCACTGCACTAACATCTCTCAACATCACTATTCAGCAGTCAACCCAATATGACAGCAGAGAGAACTGGAATTTCTCACAAGACTAAACACAAGCACGTTTTGCATACGCTGTCATAGTGCAAAGAGATCTCAGAGTTCTATTTCCAAGTCAATCCCTATCCCAGTGGCAATAACAACATGCTAATCCCACATAGCTGCTTACAGGGACCAACCCAGGCCCTCAATCTAAAAGTACAAGCCTTTAATGCTTCAGTTAAATACAGCTACAAACCTGCTCACCTTCACGTGAAACCCAGCCATGGGAAGAGCAGCGTTCTGATGGCAATGCCGAATAAAAGCAGGAAATATATGTAAAATGTATATATATATAGACATACAAATACAGTTGCCATCACCAACGTGCACAGGAACTTTCCAATCAATTTTAATAGACACTAATGTTTCAACTATATGACCACACTTCTCCTTACCCAACAATCTCTGCTAAGTTGCTCATTTGACACACAGAGCAAAATAAAGTTACTATCTACTGTTAACTCTTGCTTTTACAGCAGGCAACAAAAAACAGTCTGAGTGATAGTTGATACCATCCCAAAACTAACATAACCAAGATAGCCTGAACCAAGCACAGGGAAAACCAAAGCCAAGATCTATCACACTTAGACAGCAGTTAACGTGTGATGTTCTGGGCTTTTTTGTTTTATTTTTGGGACAGCATTTGTTTGGGGTGTCTTTGTTTGGGGTTTGAGAGGTTTATTGTGTCTGTAAGCAAGAAACTTCCAGGATCAGGAGATTTCACAACTGGATCTTACAGCGGTCAGACCTGTCACAACAGCGTAGGCTTGACTGGTTTCTGGGGATTTGGGAAACAAATGTAACATCCTCAATATTCACTTGCATGTCAACAGAATATTCCAGGCCTCCCTTTCAAAGCCACTGCCATTTTAGCAGTCTGCCTCTGCCTGGGACGTTACCCACCAGAACTGGCTCAGGGATCAGACGACCGCTCATGCCCACGTGCCCAGAGACTGCACCGTCTCTGCCTCATTTACTGCTGGCACAGATTTGGGGCACATTCCTCCTTATCCCTGCAACCATTCCACCCACACCAGGGACAGCCTCCAATGCAAGCACAGCAGCACAGCCCCCAGCAGACAAAGGGGTTGGGGACAGACATGGGACAGGAAGCTGTGCTCAGCCCTGGATTTGGCCCCTGAATTGGAGTGGGTTTAGCAGACATTCAGAGCAGCCTTTTGGAATGCCAGACACAGCACAACACCACCAGCAAGACACAAGGGCTGTCTAGGCAACTAGCAGAGAGCTCCCCCCTCCTCCAGGAAAAACCTGGCAGAGGAAAACCTCCAAGAGTTAATCAGCTGTTCAACACTATTTCCATATATTTTTCCCCACACACACTTGACCTTCACTCATGCAATGCACCTCACAGTAAAATTTACCCATAATTTTGCTTTTGCTGGTTTTATTCTATGCACTTCCAAGACTTACTTTATTATTTTAGGCTTAGAATTACTGTAAGAACAGCATCTCCCAAGAGAAAAATTGTAAAGACGTGATTCATAAAAATCACAGGAAATGTGAATTTTAATTTTGGCTCCGTTGTGAAATTGCTGAGGAACAACTGAGAAATAATTCAACCCCAAAGCATTTTCACTTCCCCTTTGCAAAATATCCTTTTAATAGCATGCATGACCCTACGGTCACTGCTGTTTACAAGCTCTCTCAAGAGCCCCAGAATAGATGCCCCACAGAATGAGTTCATTATTTTTGTCCTCATCCCATATTCCATTCTCTCAGACACCACACCCTTATCACAGTTTTCACTGCAAATATCTTCACATCGTGTAATCAACACTTCCCAAGGGGGACCAGAGAAAGAGAGGAAAAATGATCTCAGCTGTTTAATTGCTTTAGATTTGTGATGTTCTGTGAGTATCTTGGCAGTGGAATGCTGCCCGTCAGCATGGCTTGTGGCTGTGGGAAGAGGCAGCTCATGACGGCATGAGAAAGAGGACCGGAAGAGAAGGCTAAAGCAGCATCTCATACCAGGCAGTGATTTTGAATTGGTGATTCAAATGTAATTGGATGAAGGATGTCAGCTTCAGTTGACAGTAATTACCATTAGACATCTAATTGCACAGAATGAGAACATGTTAAACAGACCAAAGCCCTTTTTGTCTGGTTTGAAAACTGTTTCTCCCAATATTTCCCCTCCCTTCTTCCTGCAAATGGAGGATTTGTTTCCTGCCCCCGAAATAACAAACAAAAAATGCAAACAAAATCCAAAGCTCACTGTCTTCAGTTTCTCAAAGGTTTACATTAAGGACAGCTTCTTCACGGATAATTCCTCTTTTGCGGCACTTTCATTTCACCAATAAAAAGTTACCAAACATGCCTCTAATAGCTCTGCAATTGCAACCTTCCCCTTTTGCAAGTGCTGTGAGTTAAGATCACTCCACCCGTTCTCTCATCATGTACATGATTCCATTGCCTAATGTCTAGGATTGTATCTATCATGTCCAGGAGGAGACTATGAAAGAAATTAAAGCACCACAGGTATTTCTGTCACTCTCTGTCACCTGTTTGGAACGTGCATGCTGCTATTTCACAGGTTAAAGAGCATGAGGGAAGATCTTAGATGACAGAACCATGATTACGTACCTTCAGAACACTGGCCAGGTGAATGCTTAAAATAGTTGCCTGTAGTGAGTAATATGTGGATGCTTGGACAGCTAAAATGCAACATTTCATTCCCATGGAAATAGGCCTAAGGGATTTCATTTCTTTACCCCCAAAGTCTAACAAGCAAGGTATCCCCTTAGTACCTTGCTGATTTGTGTGCAGGCCACACAGCCTCCCTTTCCTCACAATACGCTTAGCTCTGCTTAGGTGCTCAGCTATTTCCAGCTCTCCGAGGAATAATAACTCTCATCTTCCCCTTCCAATCCCTTCTGCCCCCTCATCTTACGTGGCTGAACTTATCTATATGTGGGCTGAAATACCCAGCCAGAGGGCTGTGGAATCCCCATCCCTCAAGTGTTCAAGGCCAGGCTGGACAGGGCTTGGAGCAAGCTGGGCTGGTGGAAGGTGTCCCTGCCCATGGCAGGGGGTGGAATGAAATGAACATTAAGGTCCTTTCCAACCCAAACCATTCCATGATTCCATGATCCTTGCTTCTGAAAACAGCCCCTGTAACCACTGTAGACTTGTAACATGCTATAGGGAAGCAGGCAGAAACCCGAGTATCTGCAACAGTTAATTTTCATATCAAGGGTGGCTATAACCTGAGCAACAGGTTTCACTTTTGGAAAGGGGTGGAGAGAGACCAAACTGAGAAAGAGTCTGTAATTCAAGTAAGAAAACAACTCTTCTCACCATTAAAGTGACAAGACCTACCCAGAGAGAGAATGCTACTGTCAGAGAAATAGGCTACTGCTTTCCCAGGTGACTGTGTGACAAATTTAGTACCTTTTCCCCAAAAGTGCAGTCCTGCTTATTTCACCCACTGTGCCTGTGTGAAACCCGAAGTGACTTGCCCTGGAATACTATCATTGCTGCCAGTCACCGGTTCACAGATTTGTTTCTTTCAACTGCCTGGTCTCCTCCTCTGCCTCCAGCAAAAAAGCCCTTAACACACATACAAGTGTGAACTTCTCAGAAGTCTCCCCAAAGCGAAAAGAACAAACTGTTCTTCCCCCTCACAGATAAAACTGTTCTTCCCCACACACACAAAGAATTGTGCTGTACTGTACTTCCCTCTAAATTGAAACCTGGTTTCTTGGAATTTATAGTTTACAAATAAGGTATTACACATCTCCATGGACTCAGGTTAAGGTGTTACAGGTATTTGTTGAAGATTAAGGGACACTAATGACACAGAGACTCTCCTGAAACTAAACTATGAAATGCAACAAGAAAACGGGCTTGGTTTCAACGCACGTTGATACCACTCATGCTTTGAAAGCTGGATTGCTTCTCAGAAACCATTTTTGCTGATATGTACCAAAGAGAGCCCACCTTCTTAATGGGACACAGTTCAAAGCCACTAGTTCATCTAAAATACATTTTTATCTTTTAGAATTTTTCCTTAACCAAGCCAAGATTTTAAAAATGGCCCTGGAGTGACTAGTGGGAAACAGCAACTGTTTCCCTGTCCTCCACAGTGAAATAGTGTATTTGGTAATATTCCATAGTCTGGTAAACACTCCAAGAGCTGCCAGGCAGGGACAGGGAAGAGAAAGGAAGGTGAGTTGTACTGAACACTGATTTCATTCACATGCTTGTTGAAATTAGGAGCTTGCTGGGAAGATGGTGCAAACTTCTCTTGAGGGGAAAGCTTGTCAGTAATAAACACCCAGCTAAAATCCATGATTACTGTTTAGGTACCAGAACACTGGGAGCAACAAACATGCAGGAGTGAGTGGCAAATAAGGGGCGTGGGAATAAGTTTCTTCTGGTGGCATTTGCAGCTTGAAGGTCATCAGGAAACAAGGTCCTGTGAGTCCTGATCACACAAAATTTTAAGACGTAAAAAGGAGCACGAGATGCTGTCATTAGTTCTGGAGTTCAGGGTGCTCTCAAGACAAACAACACTATAAAGCCTCTCTTTCTTCTTCAGACCTCACACATATGGATGAGAAAAGTCTGGTTGGCTAACCAGCAAAACCAGAATAAAATTCTCTATTACCCATACTGAGGCACAGTGCTTTTCCATTTCATTCCAGAGGATCTTGTTGTTATGAAAATTTTAATTCAGGCAAAGATCAAGCTTATCACATAGCTTCTCACAAAGCTTAGCAAATGCATACAAATCAACCAAAAAAATGCAAGAGAAAAAAAAAAAGGACATTTATCACAAGTGTGGACATTTGGGTATAGCTGGAATTAATCTAAAAACTCCAGAGAAGAAGGAAGAAGATAAGGGGAAAAGAGAATTGCAATATTTATTTATGGCATCACCCACAGATCTCACACTGCTTGGAAGCTCTTCAAAGACGTGGCATATCACAGAAATGGGAGTGCACAGTCTCACTGCCTTCTCCTGCAGAGCAGGATGACTCACTTGGCATAGTCAGAAACACCAGTGCATTTTAAGCTTCTGAAATAACTTCTGTGCCACAAAAAGTCAACACCAAACTAGCCATATTACTTGATGAACTACGAAGTGGCAAAAGCACACCTGGATGTCTAGGTCCCACTACCTAACAAAAAGCAACACAAGAGCATCTTCCTTTCCTCCACCTTTGACAGCTCTTCCACAATTGTTTCCTCTTCCCTGAACGATGGATCTCATTGACTTTTCTGCTGCCCTGAACTCCACTGAGCCCAGACACGAAGCAGAACAAACCAAAACAATAACCCTTCATGGTCACTGCACCCATTTACATTTTCATTCCTCACCCATAGGTTAGATGTGATTGCCCCTCCTCTCCCAAGTCCACAAGGCTGCCCAGCCTTGGGAGGTGTGGGCCACAGGAAGCTGCCAGTGATCTAACCACGATAAGCTTATGCCAATTTACATCTGTGCTGCAACTGAACAGGGTGATCCTGCTTTCCACACACCCCTGCCCCTTTCCTGGGGCCATCAGTATGAGGGAGACTCATCCCCGTATCACCCCTTCAGCTGACCTCACCAGTACCTCTTTCAGCAAAATGGGGAGTCTTGGGAAGGCTCCCCCCATTCAGCTATATGGATTTAGAGTAACCTGTCAGCTCAGGAAGTTGCATTTCCAACACGCAGTCTCAAATGAAACATAAGGCTGTAAAAAGGCTGCTACTGGCAGGGTCTGTCCCACTTCCCTTACAACTCCTCTCCTGCTTTTGGGACAACCAGCCACAGGTCTTGTACGGTGAGTACAGTAAGGCACAAAACCTACAACAAAAGAATGGCTTCCCACAAAATAAGCTCACTGATCCAGCTCATTGTTTCAGCAGAGCATGGCTAGGCAGCAGTCAGGGAAGAAGAAAGGGAACAGAACAAACCCCTCCTGGTGACGGCTCACAGTTACACTGCCTCAGATGGACCAAAAATCACAGTCAACAACCAGTAGAATCAAGATTTAAACTGTTGGTCCAGAAACCTCTGCTACTTTTCGTAGACACAAAAAAGGTAGATGAATACTCTACACACCATATTCTTTATTAGTCACAACTTGTCCTCCTAAAAGAAAGCCAACACAAGAACAGATCTCCAAAAAACAAAAGAGAAGAACAGCACTGTTACCTGAGCACCCACTAGCTGCAGCAAGGCTGAGTTCACAGGAAGGAGTTCAATGTCTGTGTTGATAGTGGTCTGGTCAAAGGGACATGCCTTACGGTGGAGCTTGTTGAGGCACATCTTGCAGACAGTGTGGCCACAACCCAAGCTGATGGGCTTTCGGATCGTTTCGTCGAAAGTCTGTGTGCAAATCGGGCAGGAGAGAAAATCCGTCCATTGTGGAGCTTGTACAGGCATTGCTTCAGGAGTTAATTGACAAGACAAAAATCTAAAGCACAGATTCCACTGGAATCAAAATCTTCAGGAAAAAAGTCTGTTTGGTTTTAAATATCTTCTGTAAGTACAGACAGTCAGCACATAGTGTGAAACATAACCTAGAAGAAAGCAGAAGCACACAGTTAGAATTCTGTACCACAACAGGCACGTGAGACCCTTTGTGCTCGGGAGGTAGCACTTGGGGAGGTACAGCTGAACCAGGAGTGCAGTTCTGACACTAAATACAGGACTGAGGCATGACTTGCTTTAATTCCAGCTAGTCTCTGGCACGAGAAAAGCCACTTTAAACCACTTCTGCTGTTATACAGCTTAAAAAACAAAAAAAGGACAGATAATTATATGATTGAAGTTACAAGACTAATTAGCTTTTATGTTATCTTTTTTCTTTATAAATGAGCCAATTAACATCAAGAAAATTTGAATAAAAAAAACATTTTTGAAGGGTTGGTGTGCTTATTCCACTAAACCAATTTTTTTAATGGTACTCATTGCAAACTTCAAATAATTGTTTAGACAAGGCTTCATCCAAAGCTTTTATGACAAGCAAGCTTTCTTTGGGATCCAGCGGGACTCTGGAAAGGTGTGAGTTGCCCTAGGCTCCAGAGGGATGGGATCAATGGCTTGGCAATCTCCATGCATTCCTGGGTGGAATTCAGCACTGATCATTTGCCCTCAGTCCACCCAAGCAGCTGTATCCTTCAAAAGCACGAAGAACATTTTTAGAATGTCTCAAGGACCCTTTTCTGACCCCAATTTACATCATTCCCTGCCTACCTAGAGACTATACCGACAGAGAAAGCAACACCTTTAATGTATTGAGAAATCACACTGAAATTAGAACAGAGGAGAACCTGGGAGGTCTTTATTACTTGGCACTTTCAAATCAAAATACTAAGGGGATCAAATGTTACTAATTATGAGGCAATGGAAGACAAGATATCCCTTTGGGACAAAAAGAAGCAGAATACGTGAGGAGAAATATAAAAGAACAGATGGATGAAATAAAAAGAACCATTATCACAAAGAAAATTGGTAATAAAACAATTTCTGATGTCTGGCTTACTTTCTATTACCAGTGGAGTTAGTAAAAAAAAACCAACAAACACAAAGTGCAGGTCACTGACTAAACTGATTTTTCTAAATCAAGCAGCAAAACACAAGCAAAAACCCCACCCCAACCACCCAGATCTGTTCGTTTCTCTTTCCCACACACCACTGGCTTCAGTTTCAAACCAGTGAGTGTGCACTTGCTTGCTAGTATCTGTCCTCATAGAAAGTTCTTACATAAGCAAAATAACAACCTTTCATCAAATCTTAGCTTAAAAAGCAACCTCACAATTAAAATCTCAATCCTAAAGGCAATGAGAGAAACTTCAAATTACAACTTGTGCAATTCAGAATCAAAGCATTTAAAAACACCATAAAAAAGAAATCTAATGCTAAAACAGGCTGAAAAGCCTCAGGCGTTTTTTTGGAAAATTTAGTGCAATGTTGTTCACCATTAACATCATTCTGCCAAGGCAAACAATGAAGAGTTACTAGTTAAGCTTTTAGCCATGTTTCATCAAACATTAAAGCCCAGTTTTAAAGCTAATGAAAAGAAGTTGGACTCCGATGATCCACGTGGGTCCCTTCCAGCTCAGGATACTCTACAATTCGACAAAAAAATTCCTTCTCTCTTCAAAAGGCAGCACCCAGTGCCACACAGGCCCTGGTTCCCAGCCAACAAGGAATCAGTAAGAAATCAACACAACCTGGGCAGAGTGGCACAAGGAAGAGGCACTGAGTGTGGTTAACCCAACCACCACCATTGCACAACTAGAAGATGTCAAGGTTGTTCACGGCGCCCCCCTCCAAATTACCTCTTTAATAGCAAATCACTCATTTTTTCACCTTGTCAGCAGGCAGGCAAACCATTTCCATTACTTGTATCACCACAACCCAAGTGAAATCTTTCATACTTTTAAGTTACTTCACTGAACTAACTTACTAAAACATCCAGAAAATTTATTACCAAGCTTTCTCTGGAATCCTTGTATATTAAGTGGACTTTGTTGTCAAGTATTCCAGCTAGTATTCCTCTTTGTAAACCATACCTACAAGAGAAATTTCCTCCACAGAAGTCCTTCTGCAAAGAGCAGTACACAGCTGGATAAATCTAGTGTGTGTATGGCTGTGCTATGAAATACCACCTGAGGTTCAAAACTGGAGAGCTGAATCATAGTTTCCTTTCAGCTACACTGTTATTAAAGTATCTACCAACAATTTCCCAGACTTATCTGCAATTCAGAAACAAATTGAACAGTCTATTTGAAACGCAGATTATTAACCAAGCATTAAGGAAAAGAACATTTGCTTACTAACTGAGGAGATTTAAAACCAGCACCTAATACGAAGCTGAACCATCAAGAGCATAAGGTAGATGTGGACATGAAGACTCCACCATCCCAGGCTCTGAACTGGAAAAAAGGAATTGAACCCAGCCTTAATACGAGTTCATTAATTTAAAAACCCCAGTAAACAGAGACATGTTGTTCCTACCTGTAGCTCTGGCATAATGAAATAGGTCATATTTATTTACAAAATCAAGTTGGAAGAGAAGCTGGGGAGTCTGGGGAGGGAGTGATTAGTGGCATCCATAATCCCATGTCAAGGCAGGTCTCAAAAGGCTGGGGGAACAAGGGAAGCAAAGCCTACACATAAGCAGAACCCTCAGAGACTCCACAGTGCCTGTGGGTGTGTCCCAGTGCCCAGAGTGCAAAGGAAGGCCACAGACAGCAGACAACAGAACACATGGTTGGAAGAAGCCTCAGAAAGTCACCTACTTCAGCACAGCCTAGCTGCTGGAACAGATGGCTAACTGGCATGATACAGCCAGCCTTTTCCCCACAGGAGAAAAGCAGAGCTGTTGGAGCAACAAACCCTGCACTGCTAATAAATCTTCCCAGCAGAGCAGACCAGAACAGTGGAATTCCTCCAGTCCCACGTAAGACAGGAATGGCATCACAGGGACTGAGGATTCATGAGCCGCAGGAAATACAGGCTGGCACCAAACCAAGAATTGCTGCTGCTGCTGCAGCCACAACTTTCCACATATATGGTCCCCTCTTCCTGCTCATCTTCAATCCTCACACAAGGAAGCAGAGGCAAGAGGTGAGACACAACAAATTCTCCCAGACACAAAGCACTGAGATGGGGTAGACACATTCAGAGGCGAAGCTGGCAAAAGTGTGTGCTTGTCGTCACAAGGTTTGTGACTTACTATGACCTTGGAAATAACTGGGGAAAAAAACAGTCTCTAATTTCAAGAAGTTCCTTTAAACAAGAGACATTACAGAAGGCAATAAAACAATGGAAACAAGACAGTTTCATTATCACAGTTCATTAGGACACTCATCACCACAGAAAGAGAACACTTTCCTATACAGATAAGTTAAGAAAGACACATTCACTTTCATGGTACAGTTTGTTTGGTTTTTTGTAAAAGGTTTTTCTCGAGCACTGTTATGCCAGAGGTGAGGAAAATGCAAAAAATGCAAACATTTATAAAAGACATAACCACTTAAATAATACCCCCTTCCCATAATATTGTGACATTTTTAACCAAGCCTCCACACACCTGATACCTTCTAATGCTTTAAACATGTATCTACACACACTTCTTTGTGTGTGATTGAAGGAAACAGATATGCCAAAACCCAAGAGAACAGAAAACTAAAAAGGCACATCACAGTACATAGACCAGAAGACACAAAGGTGTCATTACAAATGCAGATACTCCAAGACAGAGAATACTCACTAGACCAGAGACAGACTGATTTTGTTATTCCCGAGTTGGAAAACATGAAATTCCTGTATGCAAGCCTTGTCCTCCTGCTTAGCCCTGCAAAAGCTGTTTTATCCACAGCTAGAATCACCTGGGAAAACTTTTCCTCTCTTCTGGGCCTCCCAGCCCCCCCAAAATCCTTGAAATTCCATCCCTCAACCAAGACTGGAAATGTCACGCTGTAATCAGATCAGTGACCCGTCTCCTCTGGGACCCTGCCAGTGGTTCAGAGAAAGGCAGGATCACTCTGTAAACCACCAGGCCGACTTCTCCACACTTTATTGTGTTCCTTGCTCTGCAGCCCACAATGCAGAGGGATAACACAGCCTCCTGTGCATGCTGTGTTATGTCTGTGGCGACCAGAGACCTCCACACCCCGCCAGGGAGCTTTGCAGAGTCAACCCTCGATGAAAAGTTGTTTGTAAAATGCAGAACACTTTGTACCAACATCCACTGGCATCGAATTTCACACACGATGACACGGAGGAAAACCCTTGTGTTCCCAGCTAAAATCCCCCTCCCTTCCACTCAAGCAGGCTGGCCGAGGGGAGGGAGTCCTCCCGTACTCACCGTGCTGTCTCAAACCCGCTATTTGGGCCCCAAATGCACTGGCACCGCCGTACCACGTGCAGCCCCGGCACCAATGAGTTCCCCCCGCCCTGCCCAGGCAGTCAGGGCACAGTTGAAGCAGATGACTCAGCACCCCTCAGGGGCACCTCGGCTCGCTTTCTGCCGTTTCAGTACAGACAGGAGCATTCCCTGCTCCCAGCTTCTACTTATTCCCCATAGCATTTCGTTAAGCTTCTTGACCAAAATGCTGAATAATAATTTTTATTATCTGCTTTTCTTTTAGTCCCGAAGCTGTTTAATTTTTGCTGAGTCTTACTCAGAACTAAACTGAGCAGAGCTTCCTGTTGCAGTTACCAATGAACACAAGTAAAGCCTATTTAGTGCTAAGCTTAACACTACAGCAGCTCCTCACTGCCAAAACAAACTCGGGCTTGCCAACTGATCTGCTCACACAAATACAGCTCTTGGCTAATCTATTATTTAATCTAATAATGAAAACACAATTTCATTAATTCTTTCTAAGACTCTTACTCCCTGATAATAACTTACACATTTCTGTGAAGAAGTAACCAGACACAGTTCTCTCTCCTGTGAGACTAGTTCTGGGATACATTAACTATTTCAAAACCTCTGATTTATTTTTAATCTCAAAGTGTCAACAGCCTACATTAACTCAACAGAGAACAGTAAAACAATTCCTAACTCACAAGGATCACCACAGACCCGCAGTAGTTCTGGCCAAGAGCTGAACCATACTTCCCTACAGCCAAACAAGACAGCCTTTTGCCAGTGTTTCAAATAAGCTTTCTGTTTTCTACTCCAGTGCTCTTCATAATCAACAGCATTTCTGAGGACACTTAACTATCTTTCATCTTTTTCCTGAGCTAATACTTAAAGTCCTGAATTTCATTTGAGGGAAAAACTGACCTGATAAACCATGGGAAGCCCTGACCAGCCAAAAGTCATAGGTGGTTATACAAGCACCCTGTATTGCCAACTTCACAGTTCACAGAACAGGACAAACCACATTAGCCGTGTTTTCCATATCCACTTCCAGAGAAAAAAACTCTGAAATAAAACTCAAGAGAGAGGGGAAGTCCGTGCCTGATCAGAGAGAGTAGGTAGAAGAAAACAGCTTCTTACCTCTGCCTGGGAAGCTCCATGAACAACACATACAATAAGCCCGGGGAGAGTATTTCCAATAGACTGTGGGGCTTTTCCCCCCTTCTGTTTGCTCTCTGAAATATTCTGTGTACAGCCTCAAGCGGCAGCAAGTGCTTCACTTCCTCATTCCTGCCCCGCGCATGCCTGCCCTGCTCCCAGCACACCCAGCACTCCCCAGAGCAGAACTCCCACGAGACACCTTCCCACCCATCACCAGAACCTGCAAGGCTCTGTGCAACACATGCTCCCATCCTTTTTCAAAGCTGCACAAACAACAACGGGCTGCAGTGGCTGAGTAAGAAATATCTTTCTTTTTTCTTCTTTTTGAAAGAGACAGAAAAGCAAGGACAACCCCATGAACACCATCAAAATTCTGTCCCAAACTCACTGAAGCTCAGTTAAACCAGATTCAAGGTCTACTTTCTTTTCTCCTCATTAATTTTTATTTTGACTGCAAAAACAAAGGAACTATAATGTAATTTCATGCAAAAGTCTTACCTGGTAGTCTGCAGTACGTTAAGAAAATGAGGTCAGTTAAGGATAAGATGCTCTTCCTTATTTGAAACTCCCTGCCTTGTAACACCACAAGGAAAACAAAAAACCAAACTACCGACACCACAACTTTACCACAGTCCTTCCCCAGGAGAAGCTCTAAAAGCAATTTATAATGATATAAACTTCACAACACCCTGTGAGGCAAGAGCTTGTGTCTTACTGCAGAAGAAAAAGCTGTTGAATAAAGTTATTTGTCCAGTGTTAAACAGAAAAAACATGGTACTAAACCTCCTACTTCATTTTTGAACCCTAATATATGATTTTCTTGACCTCTTATTCTCACCCATCATTCAGTCACTGGTCTTGCACCATTAAGGGTCATTAAAACATTAAAATATATACATAAATTAAAACACACACATACATTCCTCTACACATATGCGTAGAGAAATCTTAAACTTCCTGCTCATACCCTCCAAAACATAACACCTGCACGTGGATCAAACTGTAAATTTTCAGGGAAGACACATGACCGAGCTCTTAATTTCTGGTTGATATTATACATCCCTGAGAGCTTATTTAAAAGAAAGGGGGAGAGAACAAGGCTTAATAGTGAATGGTTTCATGATCACCTAGAAATTTTTTTCTACCAATCATGATTCCCAGCCCTGTAGATTATTAAGTCTAAGCAGTTAATAGCAGACAAGCATCCCTGCAACATTTCAAGTTCTTGCATTTGTCAATGCAAATGACTATGACAGTAACACAATGATTAAACCAGGATTAAAACTGAGGAAGAACCAAAGAGATTAACAGAAGAAAGGCAGAAGGCACTCCAAATATCCACAACAGCTTTCAGAACAGAGACTTTGGTTCAAGTGGTCAGATCCTTGAGCTCTGAATTCTGCAGTCAAGGAGGTAACCAAATAATTTGTTTTTCGCAGAGAAGATACATGTTTGGAAGAAATCATGGCAGAGATAAAGAGGACAAGCTTGTAAAAGTCTTCAGATTCAAGGGTACAGACACATTACCTACTGCTGCCAGCTAGAGGAGTCACTACTCTTTCTTACTCATTCCTCTCTAAGATATTCCAGCTGAACTGGTTGCAGAGCTGTCCCAGATGAAGCTCTAAACATAGATCTTTATTAATAAACACAGGTAGGCAGAAATGTGGGTGGACAGCAATTACACAACCAATACCTCGCTTTAACTGAAACAAGGCAACAAATCAGCCACTCAAACAGCTCATCTAAAATAAAACTCCAAGAAGTACACTTCAGGAAGAGAAAGCACTGGGAAGTGGGCAGTGTTCTGGAGACTGCAAACATTCCAGCTGCAGAGGCACAGGTGACAAAACAGGCAGTTGAGTCCTGATCTGCTGAAGCAAAACTTATTTTCCACATGCCCTTTGGTGACCTGATATATCACAGCCATACTAAGACTGGCATCTGCTAGTGAGAAATCATATAAAAGATGAAAATCACCAATGCCAGTATCATTCTTTTCTATGCAGGGCTAATCTACAGTTACCTGCCAACTACTACCACAGGCATCTGGGAGATGAAAAGTAAACTAAGGAATGGAGGGGGGAAGATCTTGTTGCCACTTCAATGCCTTTATGATTTTGTCGACATGAATAATTTATTTAAGACCAAGCACAATTCAATGAAAGGGAAAGCATTAAAAAAATAACCTCCCCAAAAAGTACAAAGTGCAGCTTGCCACCCACTCTTCAGTAACAGCTTCTCTCCCCAACTCTAATTCTGCCTTGATGTCAGTGACATTCACCTACAATAACACTACCGCCATTGCAACATGATCTGATGAGATAGAGGAGGGCACAATTACAGTCTAGCTGGAGACACTGGTCAAAAAAGTCTGAAAAAGCTCTCCATCTACAATACAACCTTTAAAACTTATTCCCTCACCCCCTGCTCCCCAGCAAACTTTTCTAAAAAAAATACACTCTGAAAAGAAAAATAATCCAGAAACTGGGTGGTTTTGTAGTGTACTGCGAAAATATTACTGAAAATACTTGTTTGATAAACTTACAAGGCAAGAATCAAGTAAGAGTGTGAATTTTCTCCCTGCCTCCTCTCCCTTATGTTCACCAGTTAGCATTACACTTGTTGTTCTCCTAAACAAGTTTTTATTTGTTTTCAAACTACCTGGCAGACTTAAAAACCCCCAAACCTCCTATGCTGAAAATTCCAGGTGCAATTATAAGGAAATTCTGGAATATACTGTAAGAGCAGTGTTAAGTGAATATAAATGCTACTGCCCAGCATGGGCAAGAAGCTTCTATTTCAAAATGTTATTGAAAGTGTTAAAGGTAAATGCAGAAACCAATTCTACAGAGAACTCCACAAGTACTCATAAAACAGGTGTTTTTAGTGTCCATTTAAAAACTGTCTCAGAACTTGATAATGGGATTTCTTCCCCCTCCCTTCTAATTTCTCTGATTTGAAGATGATTTTGTTGCCCTCAGTAGATGCTGCCTCCACTTTAAAAACAGATGTCAGATCTTAATGTTCATAGCTGTTTACATAAGCAATCTCCAATAAAGCTTCAGTTATTCTACTTACCTTCAAAGCAATTTATTTTGGAAGACTGCACTTAAACATCAAAAGACCTTTTAATAAAAGCAGAAAGTAATCAAAGACCAGTGAAAACTAATGAATTTTTAAACAAAACTACCGATGTAGTTGCTTGTCTGCCTGTTTAATTCATGAGTTCATTTAAAACATATTATAATGACAAGAAAGGTTATCTTGTTCTGTGTTACGTACAAAACAATCTCTAGACTCCTGCAACGTTATTACAACAGACAATGGAGCACTTAGTTTGATGGCACATACATTTTACCATACCAGGAGTCCACAATGACAAAGAAAATTTTTCACACCCTGAGCTTTATTGTGATTCAATTAAAATTATTCTATTTTAATTCCATCTGTTACACCATTCTCTCAAAGATTTTGAGACAGAATTATTAAACTAGATCAGACTCAAGAACTCAGCTCTCTACTTGAGGCACCTATTCAGTCAACCATGTGGTATCCTTTCTGCACTATGAAGAAACTGTATGGCCCCACATTTGCAAACAATGTGAACAAGAAAATGCTGCTGTGCTCACCACTGCAGCCTACCAAGCACTCCTGACAGGGCAGCCTGAGGAACTGCTAAGAGAAGACAATCTAGGTTTTCCTCATTTCTTCCCGGATCACAGGGGAAGTCTGGCTGCACTCACCCTGCCTAGAAATAAGAAAACTGTTGAAAGATTAGGGAAACAAATGCCCTTGTGGTCAAGAAGGCCAATTAGATCCTGAGATGCATCGTAAGAGCACTGCCAGCAGGTCAGGGAGGGGATCCTGCCCCTCTGCTCAGCCCTGGGAAGCACATCTGGAGTGCTGTGTCCAATTCTGGGCTCCTCAGGACAAGAGACATGGAGCTCCTGGAGCGGGTCCAGCAGAGGCTGTTATGATGATGATGGAGGGCCTGGAGCACCTCTCTTTCAAGGAAAGGCTGAGGAAGCTGTGCTTGTTCAGCCTCAAGAAGAGTCGATGGAGAGGGGATCTCATCCATGTCTGTCAGTGTCTGCAGGGAGGGGCAGAGATGGCCCAGGCTCTGCTCACGGTGGCCCAGCAATGGCACAGGAAGGACAGGCAGGAACTGATGCCCAGCAAGTTCCACCTGGACAGGAGCAGCAATTTCTTTGCTGTGCAGTGACCGAGCACTGGAACAGAGACCAGAGAGAGTGTGGAGTCTCCCTCACTGGGGATATTCCAGAACTGCCTGGACACCGTCAATCCTGTGCCATGTGCTCTGGGATGGCCCTGCTTGAGCAGGGAGGTGGGACCAGGTGAGCCACTGCGGTCCCTTCCAGCCTGACTCATTCTGGGGTTCTGTGAAAATACTCAAAGTGCAAACAAAGAGCAAACCACAGCCACTGCCTACAACTGTGATACTCCAGACAAGATGTAGCACTGCAGCAACAGAATATGGTCTCTATTAACACAGCAGATTACAGTACACAAGCTAATAATATGGGTTAGCCATTTTAGCCCTGTGAGGACCCCAAGCATCCAGACTCACATTTGCATTCTAGTACCAATGAAGAGATACTGAAATGTTAACTATGTGGCATTTCCAGTGCAGTTTCAAGCATGGCTTAGCGGGGCAACTCTAAAATGCTTCTCAGAAAGTACTCTCATGCCAGCTCTAGATCTGACATGCATTATCCATACCAGGGACCTAAGCCTGTTAAAATAAAATTCCTTTCCTTCCCACACTAGTTTCTAACAGGCTCCAAAAGATGTTCCAGATCTGTTAGACGGTCAAGCAGTCCTGGAAACACAAGGGAAAGAGTAGGGGAAGCAGAGAAGAAGGAAACTTCAAGACAGCCTCTTTTAGCACCAACACAGACCTGTCAAGTTTTTAGGTGTAGTTTTATAAGAAGCTCTTTTGGGTACAACCAGGGCAATAGAGATTTTTAAGTATTTCCTTATTAACTAAAGTACTGGCTGAATTAATCAGACATTTAAACAGTATTAAGCAATCCTAACATAAGGATGACTAGACTAACAGTTTGGAATTATGAGAGTAAGTGACATGGAGTAAGGAACACATGCAATAACAATCTATGAAATTGTTCCTTTATACTAAATCCACTCAAAAATTACGCATGTTTCAAAAAAACAATGCTTCACAGCTACATTTAACCCATGTCTAATGGTGTAAATCAGGCAAATACAGTGGAAACCTTCCCTTCAGCTCACTGTGGTTAGAGCACTGAGCCAAGTGCTGTCTAGAGAAGCTGAAAGAATGCTGTTGCAGTCCATAACTCGTACATTTCTTTAGTGCTCTGAGAACCTAGCTGAAAATAAGGAAGCAATCATGTAAATGCTACAATAGTCGATACAAAAATAACTTACAGGACTCAACAAAGCCAGATATCCTCCTTTGTCGAGTCCTGTAGTAGCTTCGCTGGCAATAACAGTAGGAATATTAAGATAAAGAACATAAATTTCCCACGTTATTGTTCTGCTTGTCTCCATGACAGAGGCTGCAATTGTGTTTTAGTAACGCAAGATAGTCTACACTACAGCTCTGGAGTCATCCAAGGTCAAGAGGCAGCTTGTTGCAGAAATGGCACCGAGCCTGGAGAGTTTCAGTTTCCTTGTTAACAGTTGCATAAATAAAAACTTAGCTAGTCAACATACTATTCAAGATTTTCTCCACGCCTCTAATAGTTTTGTTGTAAAATCCACACACTATTCAGCACAGACAAACCTGCTCATCACTTTTAAGCGGTGTTAAATTACCATTCACACAGGGCTTAAAGTCTTTAAGTATCAGCAGGAGAGGTCACACAACTGTTGCTGAAAAGCAGGTTAATTCAGGTACTTCTGACTCAATGTAATTGAGCTCATTTGCTTTAAATGCTACTGGCGGCCGGTGATTCAATTTGTAGTGCTGCTAAAAAGAGCAGTTCCAGAGGCCAGAAATAGCCCGGGGCAAGGTGCTCCTTTTGAATGAGACTTTTCATGCAACCTTCAATTAGAAGAAAAAAATCCCACCCTTAAATATTTTGCAGCTTTGGTGTTAGTCTCACCTTTCAGATTTATAAAAATAGCATCTTTTCATTACAACTTTACAAGATCATTAAAAACACTCCTCGTGGTTTCAGTGAGCGGAAACAAAAGGCTCCAGTCTCAGGGTTTCCATCAAACACCTACTCTGAACCAATAACAAACACCTCGAGCTTAACCACAAAAATGAAAGCTGTTGGTTACCTTTTTATTTTTTTTTTAGTACAGCAAACAATGCAAGATACTCGAGTATTAGAGAAAAAAAATCCCAGCCTCCAACATCCTCCGATCAGTAATGGATGAGAGGTACATTTATTTTTGGCAGGAGCCTGAATTCAACTGGGAAAAAGTATCCTACATCCTCTTAAAAAGAGGTTTTGAATTATATCCCTAGTCATAAAAGTTTGAAGTTACCTAACTTGAAAATCATCCCAGCAAGAGGGCAAAATACAATAATCCTGGGAGTTAACTACTAAAACACAGTGCCAACTTGATGAATTCTGCTGCTCAGGACTTGTAAAAACAGTCCTACTTCAGACAGGTAGTTCTGTCTTTTAAAACAAAGTTCTCTTATTTACTGCTTATTTTGCATGAAACTTGTTCTAAATGGAACAGTCCATGAAGAATAATTTTCTCATTCCCAGTCTTGAAAGATACATTAATCTCTAAAAACATTATTACAACTGTATTACAGCAGTATTAGCAACTGGAAAGATGGAAAATAAAAATACATAAGACACAATCTCACAGACTGTTGCCAGAGCTCTATATAAACAGCAGGTATCCAAAAATATGGTAACGCACAGGAAGGGAGAACTAGGCGTTGAAATCATCCTACCATCCACGCAGTCAATACCCCTTTACACATTCCTGTATTTTGCCATTCAGTGTTTTGAATAAAAGCAATGATAGTAAGCTAAAACCGAATGACAATTTAAAAAAAAAGAAAATTCTCCAAATCTTTAAGCCAAAGGCAGATGTAATAGCACTACTGCAGCCCTAGAAATTGCACACGAAATTATTTTCTTTAACATACAAAACCTACCAAGAACCAAGTATTTAAATGTATTTATTAGCACATTGCAGTCACTGGATTTCCATGAGCTTACTGTCAATTTTCATTCTGTAATGACAACTCACATAGCAGCTTGTCACATCAACGTGACTGACTATTCCCACTTCTCACAAGCTACACGAAGTGCAGGAATTACATTAATGAATTATCAGATGTGCTTGAAGGAGAAGACTGAAGGAAAAGATTGCTGTCACTCACTTCCCCTTCCTGAAGGGCCCCAATTACTGTCACATGAGCTGGCAAATGAACTAAGGGCTTTCTTTTTCCCCCTCTCCTAGGCAAGAGGGAAGAATAAGTGACATTTTTATTTATCAGGTGAATACATGTATTACTCATAGGAAGACGCAGTGGAATGTTGTTTTTAGGGTTTTTTTTCCCCTTCAGATTTTACCTAAAATATGCCTGTGACTGTAACACCTAGTGACTAATTCTGACGCCACACCCCATTCTCCTCACGCAGCCTAATGCCATAGCCAAGCCATCACATCCTCAAATGCTCTAACAAGGATTTCTGGGCAAGCCTTTCTTCCTGCTATGCCCTGAAATCACCTTCATCATGGCCAAGCTGGAGCTTGACAGAGCTCAAGTTGTTCTATTCTAAACTGGTCTAGTGAAGCTGAAAACCCACATAAAAACGGCTTCTCAGAAACACACCCAGAGACATCCCCACCCAGTCCTTGTGCGCTCCTGTGTTAGAAACACTTGAGTGAGAAGTTCCACTGAGAGAGGAGCGACCAGAAAAGCTGACTACAGATGTCTCTGCTTGCTGAAGCCACATAAAACACAGAAACCAGGAGGGAAATATTTCATTCCTACAGTGCAGAGACTTGGACACTGAAGGCAGAATACCTTAACTGCTTCTTTTCCAATACACCTGGTACAGGAACAACTATTAATAAGGAAAAAAAAAAAGCCTGAAAGCAACTTGCCAGTGCTGATATCATCTTATTAGTCCTCATTTTATTACTCCCTTTTCACAAACACTTCAAAAATGAGAGAGAACATCACACATTAAGGAGAGATGAAAATTCTACCAAGTTTCCCCCCCACCCCAAGAATATATGCTCCAAAAATTCCAGTGCTTAGAGAGAAGGTAAGTTAACTCTGGCAAAAAATAGTGAAAATGGCTAAGTTTAATACAAGTATAACCTATGGAATTTATTTTGATTTGCAACCAAGTGGACTGTGCCTTTTTGCTTTCTGGTTAAGGTGTGTAGGAGTGCCTTGCACTTCATTATTTTAAGAATAAAACCATGAAGTATGTTGCACTCCAACAGAGCCTTTATGCCAACATCAGAGTCACCAGTGATGCCAGGCAGCGTCACTGCAGGGAAAACTGAAAAGCTCAGTTTCCCAATGCATTCTGGCACAAGTCAGAACTAGGTTAGTCCAGATACCTTCAGTCACATACTGTTAGAAATAGGCAGCCTCTTACACAAAAAAGCAGAGATGGGATGTTTTAACGGGTTTCCAAACACACTCAACATGTACTTTGAGGACCTTTTCTGTGCACTAAATCACAGTTAGCCATGCAAAACAAATTATTTGTCTCCCCAAAGATTCTTAATACAAACACTTCCTTAAAATAGAATAGATGGTTCAGAAGAGAAAACCAGCAGGAATCAGGAAATAAAGACATCTTCGAGTCAGGAAAAGGCTCTCTATAAAGTACAACACAATCAATAAACAACATTAAAAAGTAGCACAGAAGTATCTTCAGAAGGCAGTCCCAATATGATTTAATACAGAACACAAATACAAGAGACTGACAATGCACACACGGATTAGCAAGTCCAGAAGACAACCCTGACAGGTCCCAGCTCTTCTGTAGAATCCCACAAAAACAATTACCTTTTAAATAGCCTAGTCTATGCCAAACAAACAAAGTTTAACTAATTCTCACTTTCCTGAATAACATGGGGATTTTTTTCCCCAGTTGTAAGAATCACTCACTATGAAGTCAGTGTCCAGACTTCCATCCCTAAGGCCTGATTAAAACTAAAATTAAAACTCACCATTTTAACTAAAGTTTTTTGCAGCACTAAGACCTGTCTTAATTCATTCTACAGGAGGCCTTTTCACGCAATTAAATGGGAGAATGACTCATAAATAGGAAGGACAGGCTGAGTTGTAGCCTCTGGTTTAACTAACCCAGTCCGTTTCAGGAGGTCAGTTTAGCTTATTTTTATCTTTCTCCTTTTAAATTTACAGCACCAGCCAAAGGGGTCACAAGGGAGGGTGTCATGAACAATGCTCCCTAACATCTCACCACTTGCAGAGGAAGCAGTGACATTTTGATAGTCCTCAGTAAAGTCCAAGAACAGAGAGTCCCATGGTTGCTCCATGATCCAAACCACTCATCCTGCAAGTCTGAATTATAAAGCAGTGAAGTTAAGAGGCAATAAGCCATCTCTGTTACCTGCATTAGCTGGCTGAATTGAATAGTGGCTCATAGCAGAACAAAGGCAAATTAAAAAATAGAAGAAAAATAAGGAATACCAGAGAATGAAAGATCATTTGAGAGAACAGAAGAGGTAAAGACACCCAGGGATCCAGGATAAAAACATTCTACAAAAAAACCCAGAGCATTTGAGCAAGCAAAGAAATAAAGATGGCTTTCAGAAAAGTTGTTTCAAGTCTGGAAACATAAGTGAGAGAGAGGTATTTTCTTTGTACTTGCTTTAGTAATTTGTGGGACACTTTGCCCTGTTCTGATCTATTTTTGAACTAGAATCCACATTCCCTTTTATAAAGCAAGTAAGACCAAGAATTACTGTCCTTTGGAGCTTCTAAATAAGAGCTAGTAATTTTCCAGCTTCCAAAAATGCCTGGATTTTAATGTCTACCCACACAATAATTAATAACAATGCAGGTGACCAGTGACAATTTCAGCATGATCGTAAACAATTATTCATCAAGATCTTTCAGATACAGTTAATTACTTCTGTTGTTTACATTAGGGTACTTTGTTGATTTGGCATGAAGCCCCTCAGACATGTCTAAAACCAACCGCCCAAAAGTCTGTAAAACAGACTTCATTGCTCCAGAAAAGCTCAAGAAATACTTAACATCACACATAACTGGAGCTGCTTCATTTATAGAGGCTGGAGGCTGAGCCTTGCTTCACAATTCCTACTTTTTTTCCATAACTCCTATGTGAAGCAGGACAGCACTTTGCTCAAACCATTCCAAGCAGCTTCACCGTGGCACAAATCCCAGGCTTGTTTTTTCAAGGTGAAACAGGAATTTTAAACTGTGAAGCATCACGAACAGAGGTGATTGCTTCACTGGACTCACAAGATTTTTCAAGATCTCATTAGCAACATTCACTTGTAAAGGTAAGAGAACATTTTCTACTGAGCCTCATGGAGAACAGAAAGGTGAGCTTTAATTATCATTAGGCCTGCATAACTGCCACAATTATTAATGGTCATAATGTTTATGCAGCATGTCACAATTTAGGAATACCACGTAAGCAAATCAAACTCACTTTCTACTACTGCTTTCAAATTTAGTTTCCATTCATTTCAAGGTCTCTCCTTCAGTTCTTGCATCTTGGCACAGAAAAAAAACCCCAAAACTAAACCCCAAAGGACAAAACACTTTAGTCTTGTCATACTGTGAGTACCAGATTCATCACATACAAACACATGACAAGGAAGTCCTAACACTTTCATTTGTTTGTACAGTTCTAACATCAAATAGTACCTGAAGGACTCCAATCATAAAGTGATAACAAAAGGAATGGAGGCAAGGAGAGAACAAGCTAAAAGAATGTGACTTACAGGAAAAGCAAGTCAACACTAACAGTTTTATTTCATTCACTTTTGAAGGGCATTTACATTACACAGTCACTGCAGTAAGACATGGAGGAGTTACTGATTCAAGTACATGTGCTACAAGAAATGAAGACTGCTAAGTCAGTATGAATAATGTTTACACTAAAAACAAAGCGCAGAGAAAGTTAAATGATCCTGAGCACTGGGAGTGCTCCACAGAAGCTGGTTTATTAATAAATAGGTAATTAAAACCATCCTCCTTGGCATGAATTTCAGTCGACTCACTTTGCAATACTTTCCCCGAAACTCACTCCTTTTGCCCAAAAGGCAGCTGAGCTGGGGACCAACATTGCCTGCCACAATTCCTCAAAAATAATTAGCTGCAGGTCCCTGATGACCTCCAACACACAAGAGAGAGACAAGACTTCTGCTACTCTAGTAGAAGTCTCCTTTGAAAACACTATGGAAGTTGAAAGCTGTAACTGAAAACCCTTCCATTTTCCTCCCTCTTTGAACTGAAGTGACTGCATGAACAAGTTCAGGAGAAAGTGCTGAGAAGACCTTTAGAATCAGACTACAAGCACTCCTGCTCCACCAGCTCATCAACCAGCATTTTATTATCAACAACAGGTTTAAAACCAACCATACTTCAACCTTCAAAGCTTATCCTCACAGGGTCTGATAAACACGGAAGCATCCTGAAAAATAATGAATGACATTTGTAATGCCCAGATTTTAATTTAATGGCCTGCTTTTAAAAAGTTAATTAGATAATTATAAAAACAGCTATTAAAATAGGATAGTAGAGGGGTGAGACCAGCCTGACTTTCCTTGTTAAAACAAAAAACAAATCAAGAACCACCTGCAGGATCTGGATTTTCCCAGACTAACACATTGTAGTCACTCAGCTACACCATAGGCTTTGTTTCTTCAGTTGTCCTGTAGCTGAAGCACAGGCCTGCCTCAGATTAACGTAACATGTACCCCACACGTGCCAAATACTTGTGCAATTGAGAAATAATGCTTTTAAAAGTGGATTTGCAAGAAATCAGCCGTGAGAGAGATCTATATAGCAAGAACAACATGTCCTTACGGTGGTTTTAAGTGACTTTACAGCTGGAAGGCACAATTGTCACTAAACCCTCCATCTTCCCTGATGCTCAACTCCAGACTCACCACAGTATTCTCTGACACAAATACTCTCTTCTCTGTTCTTTGTATCAAATTACATGGCAACTCTGTCACAAACGACATGGAGCAAATTAAAGATCTGTTCCTGCCTACTTTTCAGTTTAACTGCATAGCCTCCACTTCCTGTGTAGTACAAGAGGAAAAATTGAATTCTTTTGTGCCTTGTCTCCTCTCTTCTCCTCACCATTTCTCATAGGAAGACTTTTCTCCATGTTCCAAGCATATCATTTTAACAATGTATCTATCACTGTGTGCCCTTACCTATTCTACACAATCAAGTGATAAAGAGATTGTATTTCTACAGGTGGTTCTTAAGCTTCCTGAGATACTTGGTTTTCTGGGGGGAAAAAAGGCAACCTAGCATACAGGGCAGAAGTTTTCACATAAAAGTCTGCACAGGATGTCCAGGTCCTTTGGCATGTATCATACATATAGATATGTATCTCCTGATAGATATAAGAAGCCCTCTCTACCTCCTGAAGTTTCCCTTAGACCACATGTAGCTGTCTTCCCTCACTGCATTAGAAAGAAATCTCAATGGGAGGTGGGGGATGCCCATCACACTTACGTGACACATACACCTCTACACATTCCAACACAGCATAGTGCAAAACCGGTACTACCTCTGAGCACACATATTTACAGCAAATGATTTAAAAATCTTGGTATTTCTACCACACAAGTCCCATCCTTCCCCAGCTCATAGCACACAACGTGTTGCTACCATGCTATTTCCTCAAGCACTCTAAACAGAAATTATTTTTATATCAGAAAAATCTATTTACAATAAGCTGACAGGACTTTCACACCTTCTTGCCTGTTAACACATTTCCACAAATAATAAAAAAAAAAACCCTCATTAGAAATGAGTTAGTCTCTGGAAATCTAATACCAGTTCAACCTTTACCATGCTGGTAACCAAGAAAATGAAACCGATGCAAACAATAGCCATCAAGAGACTTGATGCTTCTTGAGAAGAACAAGGAATCAAGCTCAGAGATGGGAAGAGCACCTAATGCAGTGTGCACCATGGAATCTCTGTACAAAAAGGAAAGTAACAAAACACAAGTAAACATTTGTGGTTTTCTTTCTCAGCTATCACATCCCTCGACTTCAGACCGCGTTACTGTAACAGAGCCTACACTGAATCTTGAAGGTCACACTGAAATTTCAGCTGGTGCAGCATGTTTATGTAACGATCTTTCACAACAGGAACATATTATATCTTTATTCCTGTATAACAGTGGTTTCACATTCATTACCAAATGCAGTCCAAGCCATTAACTTCAAAATACAAATTCCCCTATGGCTTATCTCTCATGTACTTTGAGACACATTTGCTTTCCTGGCCTAACAGCCAGTAAATACTTGGGATGCTCCAGCACACAACCACCTGATTTACTGGATGTGGGAAGAACTACCACAAAACCACACAGACTTTCACCTGCAAAATGATTCACTGAACCCATGTGCAGAAAAGAGTTTTAAACAATAAACAGGCTCCACAAAAAATAAAAAGGTCATCTACTTAAAAGATACCTTATAGGGGCTGCTGCATCACTGTTTTGAGATGGTGGGGAAGTTTGGGAGCCTAAATGTAGGCGAGCTCTTTGCTTCTAGTTCAGCTTTACACTTCATACTGTTTGAAAGCTTTACACAAGTTCTTTCAAATTGTTGAAACATTTTTTCCCAGGTATCCGCATATAAACTGTAATTCTTGGTGAGGAATTTAAAAAAAAAATAAAAAATAGATAATTATCCTTCCTATCACTACATGTTCCAGACTGGGAAAGGTCAATTCCCTAAGTACCATGAAACACCCTTTTACAGCACTGGTTAGTTTTGAGATACAGACCCTAATTAAATGGGTTGTTAGTCTTTGCCATCACAGATAATCACTATCAGCATCACCCAAGACCAATAAACCACATGTAAAAAATTAAGTCACTATTTTAACATACATACTCACTGAATCTCAGTTTCTGTAATGATTAATTCAACAAGATTGATAATGGCTTCCACCCAGATTGCTGGTGAATCACTGGCATCACAGCAGAAGTTTCCAAAAACAATCCTTTTCAGTTCTGTTCATCTGCTTTAGCATGAACACTCTTCTATCACGCGTGTCTCAAGATGCCCCTAAATTAAGCCGTGCCCTATTAATGTCTGCAATTTCCAGATTTATACGCTCATCCGTTCACTGGAAGAGTAGTTTTTTAAATTATCAGCATACAGCCATCTCATCGTAAATTTCTAAAATATTTTCCTTTGAACTAAGCTAGTTTGGATACAGAGCTGACAAGAAAGCCCACAAAAACAAACAAACGGCCAGAAACCACACAAGTAACTTCCCACTCATCTCCATTAAGGCTTCTGCTGCTCACAAGTGATTGACAAGCTCACCACTCAAGTCACTGGTTGTCAAAACAGACTGTACTGATAGTACCTGCGTTCCTAAATTTCCCTCCCAGCAGCCTGTCAAGCTGTCTGCTTTGACAGACCATTTTCTGGGACAGGAAAGCAAAGCCACAAGCTATCGCTGGGAAAAGAGAAGGTGCCTGATAATGTCTGCTTCTATTAATGATAGTGGAAACCATAATTTCATATCAGCATTGTGTATTAGTGCACTGAAGAAAGCCACGGTGCTCCTGGTGAAGCTTAGAAACTGCCAATAAGGTACACACTGCTCCTGGAACATGGGTTATTTATACTGCTACGAAGTCTCTTATTAGCTTCACTGACTTCAAATGCAGCAAGACAGACAATTACAGCTTCTAAAATCAATGCCCTCCACGTCCTTAATAAGCCTGAAAGGGGTAAGAAAAGGTACGTTTAGGAACACATTAATTTCTGCTTCATAGTACTGCTGTGATATCTAACACCTCTGTGGCCATATGATGGGAATAAAATGTAAATGGTGACGTTAACAATTGCATTTGTCTTCCAGCAGAGTCATTAGACAACAGCATTGCTAAACCAGTTACAATGATTAAAGCAGCTCAGCCACAGCCCAGACTACTTAGAACTTTTTAATAATTTCCGCAAATTTTTTTGCCCCACTTCAGCCATTTTCAATAGGGCAAAAACACCCAGAAAACAGCAGCGACCACCAGAGGAACAGATGATTTGTCACTTACAGTCAACTGAAATTAATAAAAATAAGAAAGCTACTTTGAGAGAAAAGCATGTGGAGGAAAATTAAACACTCCCCGTTCCTAGGGGAAAAAAAAAATCCCCGCATTATTTCCCTGTTCTAAAAACACCCAGGCCTCACAATGGCTTTTGAGGACAAAACCTGACACCAGGCCATTCCCAACCACCAAAGCACATTAAAACGCAGCTCATTCCACCACCACCGTGCCGGCACGAAACCCTACCCACCCTCGCCCTGCAGTCCCACAGCCGGGGTGGAAGAACTAGTGAAAGCCAGGGGAGTTCCTGTGCGGTTCCGGCACGGTTTGTCTGCGCGCAGGGCGAGCCGAGCCCACCTCGCTCTTCCCTCAGGCGCCACAGACAAAAGAGCCACAACCAGGGCGGGGGGGCGGCCAGGGGAACGGGGACCTCTGGTGTTAAATCCCCCGTTACTGCGGTCCAACGCGACACGGGGACGAGTTTCCTTGTCTTTCCAGACACGCAGAGCCCCTGGTGAAAGAAGAGCAGCGCGGGGCACACACAAAAGCCGCCTGTCCCTCGGCCCCCACCACCTAAGGCGATGCCTCCTCTCCCCCCCAGCCCCTCTCCGCCTTCCCTCTCCGTCCGCCCAGGGCGCTCGGAAACCGAGCCCGGCAGGAGCTTGAGGCCCGGCGGGACACAGAACCACCCGTGTTGGACGGCACCCCGCCTTAGCAGACCAGCTCACCTCACCCGAGGGAGCGAGCGAGCGCCCGCCCCTCCGCCTCCCTGCTCGCCCTCCTTCCCTGCCGCCCCATTGTTCGCCACACACTCACCACGCGGGCCGGGCTCCCCGCAGCGCCCAGCGGCCCTTCAGCTGCGGCACAGGGGCGCGGGGGCAGCGCCGCGCTGCTCCTCCTGCTGCAGTGCCCGCGGGGCCCGGGGCCGCGCCGCCATCGCCCGCCGCCGCCCCACCGCCCCGCCAGCGGCCATCTTGTGCGTCGGCTGCTCCCTCACCACCGGCCTCCTCCCCTCCCCTCCCACCTCCCTCTCTCCCCGCACCGCCCCGCTCCTCCCCTCCCGCCCCATAGCGCCCTCCCCTTCCTGCGCCCTCCTCCCGGGGCGGAGCGGCAAGAAGCAGCCGAGTCACGGGCGGCAGCTCCGTGAGGGCACGGCCGAGCGGGCGCTGTCACCCACCGCGGGGAGGGCTCTCCCTGAGGGCCGCTATACGCTCCCCGTTGCCCTCTCTCGCCGCTTAAGAGTGTTTTTCGCTCTGTCACCTCATTTTCTCGTCGCTGGCGGGCTCGGGGAGGTTTCGGGGCGGCGGTCGCGGCTCCTCGCCCGCCGAGGGCCGCCTGAGGGGCGCTGCGGGAGTTGGGAGCCGCCTGAGGGCCCCCGGCCGCCATTTTGTGTCCCTCAGGAGCCGCCGCCTCTGAGGGGGCCCCTCGTCTTCCTCGCTGCCTCCTGCGGCTGGTTAATCTAATTTACAAGGGAAAGCAGCACGAATTAAGCTGTTTTCCCCCCTTAGCTGGCCGTGCAGGGCAAAGCCCCCGCTGCTGTGCCCACCATCCCCAGGGGAAGGCTGGCTGCTGGAGAAAGGCCCCCATAGCTTTATGTGGCGCAGCGCACACTTAAATCATCCTCAGTTTAAGCGGGTAAGATGTGTGGAGACCCACCAAGCTTTCCCGTATCACAGTGTCAGGACAAGTTGAAATGCTGAAAAAATCTTAAAACCAAGTTATAAAACACCTTACAGGTGTTCATAATGACTGGTAGTTTTAAAATGCTAAAAGAGCTAATTATTTACCATCACGATACTTGAAGGTAGCATCGACTTGATGCCCGCTAACAAGAATGTGAATGTGGTGTAAAATCTAAGGAATTTACCCACATTTATTTTCAAATTAAAGGACCTGAGCCAGCAACCTGCAAAAAGAATCTGAGTCATGACATCCAAACAGAACATGGAAATAAATCACAGAGCTAAACTCTTACACACAGGGAAAAACTACATAGGGGAAGGTTACTCTTCGGCTCCTACTGACTCTTTTACTGACCACAGGCAGATTTTCGTGTTAATTTTACAAGAAATGTGGTGGTAGTAACTAAAAGTTATTTCTATCAATTTTACAACAGCAATCATCTCTATTATTTAGTTTTTTCAATCAAAACAAGCCTAATGCTTAGCAAGGATTAGTGCTTAAATAAAAAAATATTAAGAACAGCTATTAATTTCTGAAAACTGGGTTTTCTTACCATATTCACCAAAGGGTAACATATTTACAAAGGCCACCTTTAACTTAGCCAAAGCCTGACTGTGAGTTACAAAAAAGGTGAAAATTGGAAATGTTCAAGGCCAGGTTAAATGGGACTTGGAGCAACCTTGTCTAGTGGAAGGTATCCCTGCCCATGGCAGGGGGTTTGAAACCAGAGGAGTTTTAAGGTCCCTTTCAACCCAAACCATTCTATGATAAATTTATTTAACATATTAGTGTCAGTCTAAAACATTATGACTGTTTTACTGTTGTTTCAAAAAGATTAACAGGAGAGATTTTAAAATCCACCAATAAGCAATGTAAACATTAGAATCCTTAGTACCATCATCACCAAATTAAGTAGCTGAATGAACAATTTAATCAAGAATATAAAAATTAGCCAGTTTCAGTTGGGGATAATCACACATTAATACATTATTGCATTTTTATCATACTGGCATTGTAATACTTTCTACAATGCCCTGATGAAATCTTAATACTACTTGTTCTTAATGGCTGTATAAATTATGTAAGAATCTTTGTCCTGAAGCACAATTTTTCATATAACCAATTGGCAAACTGCAATATAATTTCTGAAAACTAAAAAAAAAACCCAAACCAAATCTCAATCATTATATCTAATCAGTCCTCTCTCAGAAATGAACTATTAAGCAGTGTCTTTGCACTTTATTCTATATCAATTTAAGCCTTTTTTCACCCTATTACTGTAATTTAAAATTGTACATACCTGACAGAGGGCAGGGTTAGATTGGATATTAGGAAGAAATTTCTTTCTCTGAGGATGGGCAGGCCCTGGCACAGGTTGCCCGGAGGAGCTGTGTCCAAGGCCAGGTTGGACGGGGCTTGGAGCTACCTGGGCTGGTGGAAGGTGTCCCTGCCCATGGCAGGGGTGGCACTGGATGAGCTTTAGGGTCCTTCCAATCCAAACCAGACAGATTCTATACCACAGAAAATTTTCAATCAGGAATTGCCATCTTTTGCAGACTCCTCTCCCAAATGTCACACTAGAAATGGGAACTTTGAGTTATCTCTGTCCTGATCAGAAGCAGAAGATGGCACTAGGAGCTAAAATGGTCATTTTTCTTTAAACCTTGGTTTAAAGTCATAGAAACTATAAAAGGTCAAGGCTGAGGACATCCTGATACTTTCTAGTTTCTAGCAGGAGAGTGTACATAGTGTGCAGGTGTTCTATTCAGACTGGGGTTTAATAATCCAGTCTAGGGACTTCTACCACTTTCTATACTTGGTTCCTGTCTATGGTTCCTGTATTGTGGAAGGGTTTTAGTTTTCAGGTAGGTTTTTTTCCCCTCAACATTTAATTCCATCACCATATTAACATGCTAGCAGTAATCTGCAGTATTACAAGGTAGGTTACCACAGCTGTTGAAATTTAAAGAAGTGGGGTCTGAAATGGCCTATGGTTCTTAATATTTTAACACTGCAAAGATGAGTACTTTAACTCTCAAACCCCATTTTACACCTCCATCAGTCACACTTTTCTAGTGCTTATTCTTTATTCTCTTTTCTAAAAGTTCAGAAATTCATAAACAAGCTTATTCCCTCCTTGGGAACTGACCCCACTAGGTATGTAGATTACTTTTCATGTCTGCTTTCCCCAGTTATGCAGCATGTCTATCTGCATGACAATCTGCTTTAGTATATGAAGCACAAACCAGTATTTGTCTTTAGGATTGCTCTTTTCAAATCTCATTTCATTTTATCATCAAATCTGCTGTAATTTATCTCCACTTACATTATTCTTCCTTTTATGTTCTTAAAAACCCACAGGAGTTCGTTTTGATTCTACCACATACAGTCTTGATTTTCAGTTCCTTTTTTTCTATTTTTTTTTTTCCCATTCAAAAGAGGATAATGTGTAGGCATGGCTTTAGGATTTGACATTTGTGGCCACCCTAGAATATTCTTCAGATTATGCCTTAAAAGTAACTCCCTGTTTTAGCCTATATGACTGAAATAGATAAAATACCAGAATAACTGTCAGATGGTGTCATCTTACCATTCAATTTTTATACTACTCTTTCATATAGAACTGATACAGAACTGTGGTACCAGAATAGCTGTCTTTATAAAAAGAAATATATATTTTTAAAATGTGTTGGCAATGTTTCTGTTTGCTATTTTAGTTATCTACGTGAGCAGTAAAGCTGATAATAATGGAAACATTCTCATTTTGAAACCTGTGATATCAGAATGAAAGGCAAGAATGAAGTATTTTTCCAGGTGGCTGCAAGCATGTAAAAAATATCCTTGTTATTTCACACACCCAAAATTCTTGCATATAAACCACAGATAAAAAAAATCTGTAGCACTTGTATGTGCATCACGTTAACAAAACCTAAATTCCTGCACTTTTATAAAATTCCATTGACTAAAGCAGAAGACCATATCTGTCCAACATAACAATTTCCAAACATTTCAGTATTTATTAAAGAGTATGCTGACTATCATCCAAGCCCATGGGATACAGATGCAAGTGTTAGAGCTAGTTATATATGCTTGTGTTAAAAGAAGAAGATGGTAGAAAAATAGGGCCTTCCACGATGAAAGGGCACGCTCAGCATCTCCACCATAACAGGTTTAGATTTCCTTTGTGCAGGAGAAGCCTGAAGGATCTAAAGGAATGTGAAGTGCATATGAGTAAATTTAGTGTTCCTTCATGATTGCTTCTCTTCCAAACATTCAGTTTGGACAAACAAATGATACTGTATAACTCACCAAATATGATTTGTTTGAAAGCTTTTTGCAGTTCTTCGATGCTGTACATAATAAATTTGCAGAATAGCAGTGCAGTTGTTAATGTTTGTGTTTTCAGACTGCTTGGAATGCAAAAGATCTATAAATATAAATATGTCAATATACCCTCTGGCTGCAGCTGCTGTGAAAAAAATTATAAGGAAGGTTGTAAGAAACCTTGATGGTTTCTCATTAGAAGTTTCTCTTACTTAACTGTCCCGTCTCCTCCTCCTCCCACTGGCATTTAGGGACACAGAATGCTGACTCTGGAGTTTGTGCCCCAGATTCTCATGGTGCTCCTTATTGCCTTTTTGCTTACCTATAATTGCCTGCTTTGCAGTCCCAGAGCTTCGGGCCTCATGCAGTACATCTCCCTCTGTGTGACAAAACCTTTAAAGCCATATAAAGTACAAGAATTTGCAGCATAGCAGGTCTGTAGACCCACTAGGCAGAGCAAGTCACAGGCAGTAGCACCACATCCCTGTTGTTCTGGTGCCCTCTGCTGAAATAACCATCTGCTTGATGTATGAATCCCCCAAGTGCCATATGCTGCCACCTCTTTATCTTGCACTTTATGTCCTTGATTTAGTCCCTTTTCTATTCTGTTTTAACAGAAAAGCAGAACTACAACCCTTTATTTCTCTTCCTTCTTCCAGTAGTACTTAGGTTGAAACTTGTTCTTTTCCTTCTTAATATTGCTGCATCACATTTTACAACAGCCTTTTACTGAGTTTAGGAAGGTAATATATGACTTGAGATGCTAAATTACTCAGACAATTGTGTTTTATAAGAATTCCTGTGTGTGTGTGTGTGTGTGTGTGTGTGTGCGCATAAAACTGAAACCCACCTAAATTAATAATGTCATTTTTGTTCCTTTCTGGCAGGTTTCCTTGTGTGCAATAAAAACTGGAGGAAATAAGAGACAGACAGAGTGACACAGTCAGCTCAGGTTCTTCACAGCAAGTCAGTAGCTTTGTTTAGCTGTACATAAAACCACAGCCTTACTCTCACTTTGCGGGGGAAGCAAAATTGTAAAGGTTAAGCAACTTTTCAGGTTCACAAAGCATGCAGTGACAAGATGAGGAATAAACCCATGGTCTGGTCTCCTGTTCCAGGCTCCAGACCCTGTGTGTCCTCCACACTCATGCAAGTTACAGCAATTACATTATGACTAAACTACTAGCTGAGTAATTTTTCCAGTTGAATTTCCCAGGTGAAGTGCTCTTACTACAAGTGAAAAGTGGGACTGTCTTACCTCTCTGTAGTCACATCCCATTTCTGCAAAAACATGCTGATGATTTCCTGGAGGTATCCTTGCTTAGTATCACCCAGAAAGAGTCCCAGTTTTGTACTGGTTCGGTTTGAGAACACAAGATTTCCCTAGCCCATCTTTCAGTGAATGGGACTGTCAATTCCCACAGGAAAATCAAGGACCAGCCTTAGCTAATCTTCATATTATGAATAACTACATGAAGCAAGTTTAAGTGTTTTTATATTATTGTGGATCTCAAGTAGCTGCTTATTCACATCTCAATTCTAGCAGTTTTTAAAAAATGTGTTGTTCACATAATTGCAGAGTGACATGTTTTATACTTCATCCCTCAGTGGGATTTCAGGAGAGATCTGTAAAAAAATCTATTTTATAGTAGATATTTATAAAATATTTACTATTATATATCTAAAATATGTAATATATACAATGTATTATATATAATAGATATATGTAGCTGCAGCATATGCTTGATAAACAGTTCACAAAATCCTATTTTCACTGAAAATATGTCAGATTTGTTTAGGTGGACTGAGGGTACTTTTTGGAGATCATTGCTCTATGGTAATTTTTGTTATTCTTTTACCAGATTCTACATATCATGTCTTCTTGGACAGGCACATTCTCACACACACAGACCCCTACCTTTTTGATAAGAATTTCCTCCTCCACTTTTACATTTCTTTTCAGCACAGTATTCTGTTTCCTCTCTCTCGTTGCTGTGCTGGTGAAAAGCTGTTACACACCATTCCAGCAGTTCAGTTTCAGCAGGAAATGCTGACATTTCTGAACTGTAAATGTATGGTACAAATTGTTCCTGTTGTGTATGTTCTTCTGGTTTCGGTAAATTTTCACCAAGAATGACATAATTAATCCTAACCTTTAAGGATATTTTTTTTTTTTAATTGACATTTCAACTATTGATTTTATTTTTTAACTGGCCTAAAAAGAACACAAGTTTTGTAAAAAGTTAGTATCTTTTATTGTTAATAAAAGATTCTTTCAAGATTGCTTGAAGGCTTCAGTAATCTGGCATGTCACACGATGCTTCTTTGATTCCAGCAGGTGAAGGAGGCAGCATTTACAGAAGAAAAAAAAGGAAAATTACTAAAGAGAATCAGTAAGTTGAATGAAAAATAGTAACTAATAGTGGAATTAGCTCTCATTTCCAGACAGAAAGAGATAGTGTTTGCGGATTGGCTAGTTAACTGGTTTTGATATTATTTTTCTATGTAAGCTACTGATATAATTGCTAAAGAAACAGCATTGAAAGGATCAGAACATGCTGTGAGCACAGATGGAGCTTACATTGTGTATACATTTTTAAGATATTAATTTTAGAAGGATTGTTAGCAGTTTCTGGGAGATGAATAGACATTTTTTGCATGCTCATTGAGGCCCATGGAAGGCTATGGTATGGGCAAAAGTTGTAGCCTGTTAACAAACCCCAACTGTTTTGAGAAATGCATTTTCTTGTTCTGGTACATGAGGCCACAGGATCCCCAGGCTTACTGTCCCCAGTGCTTTGGGGGCATTGATGGTCTGGAGGCTCAGCTGGGCAGACGTGTTACCTGCATGAACAAGATGAGCCAGAAAGTAAGTTCTTCATCTTCCTCATGAAGTCCTCAGTCTTTACAACTTGCCTGTAGTTGGACTTCAGCAATTTGATACCAGAAGGTTGTTTATGTGTCAGTTTATCACTGTCTCTCCCAGGCAGCAGTTTTTCTTATCATTGTTTCCATTAACACGCAGTGTTCTGCTAAAAAACCCAAAAAAAGGAGTTTCCTCTATTTTCATACAACCCCCCCAACCTCTCTGTGGATTTTCTTCCACCGAAAGCACATATGCATGTATGCACTTACTTGCAAATTAAATAGATAAGAGAAAACCTTTTCTACCCTACATAGATGAGTCAAACATTGAAAACCAGTGGAGGGCAAGCATAGTCATTCACTGATCTCAGGTGTAACAGCTACAACTCACGAGGTTCAGGAGGCAGAGGCTGAAACAAAATGGCTTTATCTTGTACTTCTCAAGCTCACAAATTGAAAGGAGAATACCGGAAATGCAATGTTAAAATTCTGAAACTCTGACCCTCAATCTGCCTTTCAATATCAGCTGCTCAAAGGGCAAAACTAGAGAGATAAAAAGAAGGGAAGGCTGTCATCCCAAACCACAGTCAGCACTTCAGGAGGATACAGTGCTGAAGAATTGGTTTGCACCAAGGATTTATGGCACAGACGAATAAATCACCATGTCTTGTATGTGCTACCGTTAAATGTTAATGAATCCTGGCAAACAGCTCAACAAACAACAAAACTGTCCCTGTGAAATACTGTTCAGAAGAACAATGCAGCTCCTGGAACTGATGTATCCACCCATGTAAGTTCATTAGCAGGAGATAAACACATCATCTGGGATATTTTACAGGTTCAGAGATTATTAAAATGCAGGTGGGCCCAGGCACAGCTTATACAACCAGTACCTCCATAAGAGGCTCTGCACCTCTACAATCCAGGGATTTATTTTGGGTAAAAGTAGAGGGAAAGATAACTTACCTGCTTGGTGGGAGGGATGATTTTTGGTATTGCTAACCTTTCTCAGCAGTAAAGGTGAAAAGAAAATCAAGTTGCATCCACCACTCCCACCTGAAATCTGTGTCAAGTCCCTGTAATTCTTTACAGTTATTATACACCGAGCTGTTTCTCAGGTTTCTGGAAGATCTCTGTTACAGGAATCTACTGTTATCAGACAAGAACTGCTTGGTTGCTCTTCGTTTTTCATCTTTTCTCTGTGAGAGATTTGTGCTCTTTCAAACTTGAATCCCATACCCATTGCTGCTTAGCTGCCTTTTTAGGTATCAGATCTTACCAACAGCCAAGTGATGGATGTTTTCCTCAGAAAACAATTTCTCACACAACTTCCAATTTTCTTATTCTTCAGAACTTGCAGATGAAGAGGTTGCTTTGAGGGTCAGGGGTTCTCTCACAGATACACTATTCAGTATAGTGTACATGCACTGACAACAGGGAAGGGTTTATCTCCCCATGTAAGCACAGCCTTTCTTGCTTAGTCCTTATACCTTGTTGAGGTTCCCAAATGAAGCCTCCCAATTGCAGGTTACCACAGAAGAGCCTGGAGTAGGATGAGCCCCAAACCTACTTATCAGTAGGACTGAGAAAACAACCTTTGAATTTTCTGGTTGATACAGGAGCTTAAGTATCTCTGATCACCCCCATGGATGCTGATAAATCTGGATCTCACAAGGATGGATAGCTACTCTAACTGGTTTGTTTACATCGTGTTAAGAACCTTGATCAGTATTGTTAAGGTGCTAGATAATTTGAATAAGATTTCAATGGCTTTGATTAATACTTGTATGTGTTTTTTCTCAATAGTTTTGCTGTGTGTATATGAGTTTTCCACAAGTGTTGCTTTGGAATGTTTGTGCCTTCTCTCTGGTTGCCACAGTGGATGGAGAAGATTCCTCCCTGAATTTAGATGATTATGGAATGTGTACCTCATCCTACCTCCTCAGAGCAAAGGACTGTGACTGCAGTAATATGCTGAGTAGGTAGGAACAATTTATACCCTGTTATTATAATGCTTATTTTCTTGATCTTCATTATATACACATATATATATATGAGTGTACTTAACCCAATACATGAGGATACTAACCATTCCAAAAGTACATAAATTGAAACATTTCTTACCAAAATCAATAACTAATTCCATATGATGCTGTGTTTAATATTGCTTACTCCATTCCATGCAAGCAGTACAAACCATTGACAAACTCTGGGATCCAGTCACACTCAGACTCCTCTCTGAGAAGGAGTTTAGAAAGCAGGGAGATCCTTTCTGCCCTCACAGACCCCATGGCATCTTCAGGATTTTTATCACACCTCAGGATATTAGGCAGATAAGGAATTCAGTATGCTGAAAAAAGCAGGTCTCATGAAGTGTTTTAGCTTGAGAGTCAGCAAAAGGTTATTCAGGTTTCAAACAGATGTGCTCATATGCATATTCACTTTTGTATACATACATGGTTCTTCTACACAAATTCTCTTACTTCTCTAGGCTTGGGTATGTCTTGGACTTTTCACATGTCCAACTGAATTTCTTTCAGTTGTGTTTCAGTACAACTCAAGATGAAGTTGTCCAGTGTCCTGGTAGTTCTTTGCATTCACCCCAGAGATCTCTCTAATTGAAAGGAGGTGCCCAAAACTGACCTCTGTTCTTCATGAAAGCCTTTTAGAGCTCAGTGGAGCAGAATTATTTCACTCTTGTGTTTTGCAGCCTTTTTCTACATTTCAGTAGTGTAGTCACATTTTTTTCAACACCACTGTTGACTCATTTTCTATTTGTGAACTGCCACAAACCAAGATTTTCTGTAAAGAAACTGCTTCACCACTTTGTCTCCAGCTCACATTTTTGCAGCCAGTTATTCCCAGCCACACGTAATAGTTTTTCGCCTTATTGCATTACATCCTCTTCAGTTCAGATCTTTGTTCCAACTCATCATGATTTGTTCAATTCTAATTACATCTTCCAAAATGCTCTCAGCTCTCACCTGAACAGGATATCCTCTGCAAATATGAAAAAAATATTCCCTGTCCTATTGCCTCACAGAAGCAGTTCAGGACTCGGGATGTAAGCGTCTGGAGGACTCACTGCAAACTTACTTGACACTACCTTTTAGTGCCATTTTTGAACCATTTCACTTAAGTTTTGTGTAGCCAGTGCTCCTCAGTCCTGCTCAGGAGAGTGTTAGATGATACATCCTCAGAAGCCTTCCTTCAGTCAAGATTCCATTATCTGCTTTTGAGATGGTATTGTTGATTATTATTCATCTTATCATCTGAGGCCTAACAAATAATTTGCTTAGTAATTTCTTCCAATATTTTGCCTGATACAAAATAAAGTTGACTGGCCTCTGATTCCCACCCTTTTCTATTTTAGGGTAGGCACTGTTTCCCTTTTTGCTGGTCTCATGGAATCTCAGCTATCTTTTCTGAGTTTTGAAGGGAATTGCTAGTAGCTTTGAGGTTACTTAACTGTATTTCTAAATGTGTTGTCTAAAATTGCAGTTGAATTTTGTAAGCATCTTACTTGAATAGATTGTTTCTTTCCTTAGTTTAGTTTGATCATTTGTTTGTATATTGTTCATATGTGCTAGGTTTGGTTGGGGTAGAGCTAATTACCTTCATAGTCGCTGCTGTGGGGCTGTGTTTTGGATTGGGACTATTCTCTTCCCTTGTTAACCCCCTGGTTACAGCTGACATTTTGGAGAGGAGCAAAGCAAAAACCGTGAGGCTTTGGTTTTCCTCAGATAACTTGGCAACAGTTTCCTTGCCCACCTGAGAGCAAGTCCTTCCCCAACAGTCTTTCACATAAGCTTTCTGTATGGCTCCTGGATAGTTTTAGCCCATATTGCATGTTAATCTTTGTGGATTTTCCCTACACATTACAACATTGCCTTGGTTTTGATTTTAATGATTTAACGTAGATTTTGCTTTTTCCAAAGGTGCAAGCCATTGAAATATTGTAGTTTAGACAGACTGTTCCCTTCCTCTCTTGCTCTCTGACTTTGGTTGCAGCCTTGGCGTTGATTCTCTGGGAAATGGAAAACTTTTCCGACACGTGCTTTTCCTTCATTTGCTACAGTGCAGTTTGTCATTCAAACAGTGACTTTACTGGAACTTATTTTCTTCAAGTTCATAGGTTTGATTTTCCTTCCATCCCTTTTGAAGAGTCATTAACTTGATGACCACTGGCACCTGTATAGCCTCCCAAATTCCTTTCAGAGTAGGTGCTATGCTATTTCAAGTCTCATTATCATCAATTCCTATGTTTTAGATGATTTTATTTCAATTAAAACACCCTGCACTTCATCTTTTTCATTTGTGGGTTGCTAATGGGTCTTTGCTGTGACACTGTTCTCTTCCTTTTTGCTGTTGTCCAAATGTTGTCACTCACTCTGTAACTGATGTTCCTTTTTTCATTCCTAGGCTTTCTGAACAAACTCTCTCTTTCCATAACAATAACCAGTTATGATAATTTATTCATAGTTCTGGTTATGAATATAATGACTTTCAGTTCCTCCTGTTTATTACCCACATTCATACACCAGCATGCAGCACCTAAGTAAAGTGCCAGGGAGACTTTTTTTCTTATTATTCCTCTATTGTAATATTCAGTAAAATAATTTTCCTCCTCCCCCTGAATTCTTCTTCTTTCCCTATGCTTCTGTGGTTTATCTGAACCCTGTGATTAAAAATAATCTGAAGATCATTTAATTTACACCAGTTGCAGACAAATAGTAACAACAACAAAGTGGGGGGGCTGGTCAAATAGTCCTGTTTTTTTTCTCTTTGAAGTGTTCTTTGTCTGCTTGCCTTGCCAGCTTCAAGATGAGTTGGTTAAAGTAGTACATGGCAAAAAAGACCATGTAACAAATAAACCTCTTCACTCCCAGTGTCAAGAGAACAGCCTAAGAACAGTGCCCACACAGGCACTCTGGCTGTCCTGGGGGGACGGGACATGGCCTGCTGCCTTCCACACTAACATTGTTTGATTGAAGGCTGTGGTCTGACATTCCTTAGGGTTTTGCTGATACACGTGAAATGGGAAGAACACAGACAAGCTGTGTAAGTGTTGTGGTTAATTTAAATATAATTTGTTTCACTCACAAGAAAAAAAAAAGAGGGAACAAGACAAGCTTTCATTATTTAAACATATTTTATTAAACATAAACTAAGCTGATATTTAAACATAGACATATATTCACTATTTAAACATTTGTTTAACAACACCAAACCACCATTGATAAACAAACACAATCTACCACTTGGCCAGAAAATCTGAAAGCAAACATAAAAGAGGTCATTGTTTTCTAAAGGGCACCGTAATTTATAGGTTGCTTTCATTGTCCTTCAGTTGCAGGAGAGGGTTTGGACACGTTTGGTGCTTGCTGGATGCTGATGGGTGGGTGAGAGGAATTATCAAAAGCAGCATGGGCAGCAGGACAGGGGGATTCTGTGCCTCTGCCTCTCAGGTGAGACCCCACCTGCAGAGCTGCTCCAGCCCTGGGGGCCAGCACAGCAAGGACGTGGAGCTGCTGGAGAGAGTCCAGAGGAGGCACCAGGATGGTCAGAGGATGAAGCAGCTCTGCTGGGAGGGAAGGCTGGGAGAGCTGGCATTGTCCAGCCTGGAAAAGAGAAGCTTTGGGGTGACCTAACTGTGGCCTTTCAGTACCTGAAGGGAACTTACAGGAAAGGTGGGGAAGGATGTTGAGATGCTGGGGCAGGTCCAAAGAAGAGCAACAAGGCTGGTGGAGGAACTTGAGCACAAGTCCTGTGAGGAGAGGCTGAGGGAGCTGAGGTTGTTTAGCCTGGAAAAGAGAAGGCTCAGGGGAGACCTCATCACTCTCTACAACTCCCTGAAAGGAGGTTGAAGCCAGGTAGGGGTTGGTCTCTTCTCCGAGGCAACTATCAGTATGACAAGAGGGCGTGGTCTTAAGCTCTGCCAGGGGAGGTTTAGGTTAGACATTAGAAGAAATTCTTTACAGAGAGGGTCATCAGGCATTGGAACAGATTGGTCAGGAAAGTGGTGGATTCTCTGTCCCTGGAGGTTTTTAAGACAAGACTGGATGTGGCACTTAGTGCCATTATCTAGTAACTGTGGTGGTAGTGGATCAAGGGTTGGACTTGATGATCTCAGAGGTTTTTTGTAACCTGGCTGATTCTATGATTCTATGAAAGACTATTTACAAGAGCCTGGAGTGAGAGGACAAGAGGGAATGGCTTCACACTAACAGAGGGCAAGGTAGGATTAGATTTTGTGAAGGAATCCTTCCCTGTGAGGGTGGGCAGGCCCTGGCACAGGGTGCCCAGAGAAGCTGTGGCTGCCCCTGGATCCTTGGAAGTGTCCAAGGTCAGGTTGGACGGGGCTTGGAGCCACCTGGGCTGGTGGAAGGTGTCCCTGCCCATGGCAGGGGGTGGAACGAGATGGTGTTCAAGGTCCCTGCCAACCCAAACCAGTCTGGGATTCCACGGTTCTGTGTCCCTGAGGGGGCACTCCTACGGGACTTCAGCACCGGCCCGCCGGGGCTGCGGTGCTCCCGGTGCCCGGATCCCCCCGGTGCCCGGATCCCCCGGTGCCCGATCCCCTCGGTGCCCGATCCCCCAGGTACTCGGATCTCCCCGGTGCCCGATCCTTCCGGTGCCCGATCCCGCCGGTGCCCGGATCCCCCCCGTTCCCGATCCCCCCGGATCCCCCCCGGTGCCCGATCCCCCCAATGCCCGGGTCCCCCTGGGCTCCCCCCGATCCCCCCAATGCCCGGTTCCCCCCCAATCCCCCCGGTTCCGGGCGGGGCTGTTCCTGCCCGCGCCGCCCCGCCCCTCCCGCCGTGCCCCGCCCCTGGGGGTGGCGGTGCGGTCCGTGCGCGCGCACGTTGCGGGCCCTGCCCCGCCGCCGGGGGTGCTCGCGCTGTCCCGGCGCTGAGGCGGCCGCGCTGGAGCGCTGCAGGAGCGGGGACCGCGGTGAGGGACGAGGACACTGCCGCGGGCCTGCCTCGCCGCGGGGCCGGGAGGGGAGCGGGACGGAGTGGAGCGGCTCTGGGGGGGGGGGGCTCTGCGGTCCCTCCGGGGCAGAGCGCGCCGCCGGGCCGGCCCGTGCAGCCGGTGACAGCGGGCGCTGCCCCGGGACGGCCTCGGGGCGCGGGGAGGGCGGGCGGCGCTGCTGCCGCTGCCCCGCCTAGTCTGCCGGGCGGGGGGACTGCCCCGGGGCAGTGCGGGGCTTCCAATGCAAAGTTGTTTGCGTGGTGAGGGGAGGGACAGCGCTGTGGAAGTGCTCATCTGCCTGCCTCCTCCTCGGGAAAAGTGAAGTCACTTCCCAAGAGCCACAGCTAGCAAACTGCTGTCCTAAATCTGTGCCGTCTGCATGCCTCAGATTTATCCACGGTTTATTTTGTAGTTCGATTGTTTGGTTTTTTTTTTTGGTTAGTTTTGTGGTTTTTCTTTTTTTTCCTATCTAATTTTTTTTTACAAGCCCTCTTCCACAGTTCGTCTCTCCCGAATTGTGAGCTGGTACAAAACCCCTTGTCTTTAGGCAAAAAACCTGCTGAAACCACCTGAAGCAGGTGTGACACGCAATGAAATGGTCTTGCTGACTCTCCTCGTGTGTAAGTTCCTGCAGTGTCGTGTGTGTTTTGTTCCTGCTGTCACTCTCAGAGCTATGTCCTTAAAGCTGCCTGGTTTTGTTGTAAATAAGTAATAGCCTACCACGTTTCACAGCTGTGTTCATCCATCTTTTTGCATAAGAGTGGGAAAAATGTATTTAAAGTGTCAGCTCTTCTTTAAGACCGAGAAAAGTCTAGCAACAAGTATGAAGTAGCTTGCTTAGGTAAGTGTTGGTTTTCTCTATCAGTGTCGAGCTCTAGTCTCACAACCCATGTTAGTTTTCAGCTAAAACTTTGGGAAGGGCAGCTGTGCTTTCCGTTTGCAGAGAGAGACCTTGGTGACATTACAGGCAACATTTGCTTATCCTTTTTAATTCAGGAAAGGTACTATGGCTTTATTTAATCTTTCTGATACAGTCCAAAAGCCTGGGTGTTGTGAGACCAACTCATCTCCACATCTTATGAAGGTTTACTGGCAGCAGAAGGTTAGTTCTGCAAGTTACACCTATGACTAGGTTTTAAGTAGGGTTGTAGCCAACTGTGTTTATGTGGGTTAGATGGTATTATATGATATGATTAAGAGCTTAGTTTGCAGTTTAAGCTTGAAAAGACTGTAAATACAGTAAGCACAAATTGACTTGGTGTTCTAAATTGAAGCTAAATTAGAGAATTATTAAAAGTGTTCTACAGTGTTTGCCTTAAGATGGTTACAGTGAAATACATTGCCTAGTTAAAAACAACATTCAGTCCTTTAAAAAGTGATTCACAGGTTGGGGTTTTGTAATATTAGTAAGGGGATTTAAAGACAGTCTGAGATGTGGCTACTCATTCATTTCTGTCATCAAAGGGACTTCCACAGGAAGGTGAGGTGAGAGAACTCCACCAGGAGGTGAGTTAAGAGAACTAATCTGGTCAAAAAGTAGTACTTGTTTTCTTTTCCTCCCTGAGGTAGGTACCCTTTGGTTGGAACAACTTGCCGAGGCAGCTCACTTGGCTGGCTCAGTGCAGAAGAGGAAGCAGAGTGTTGATAGGGAAGAGGGCACAGCTGCAGTGCTGGGGCAGCCTCGGACGGTATGAGGGCTGATGCCCTTAGCTGGGTCCTCCACTTACACTCAGGGAGTTAGCAGCAGAAGGCACCACTGCTAAAAATGACCTACTTTGTGGTTTAGTTTGACTTCAGCCACTTGTGGTGAAGGTAGCAATAAGTGTGGTAGGAGCTCTTTTTTTTTCTGCCGGTACTGACTTTAATTGATTTTGAAACCTTAGTGTCATTTTTTTAATTTACTTTCATCAAAATTGAATGGACTCGAGAGTCACCACTGTGTCTCTATTTCCTTCCATGTGTCTGCAGAAGTTGCTGTGGTTTTCTTCTTCTCTCTCCTTTGCTTGTACTTGTTTTGTCTCTGAACTTTTTGGTGAGTCATTAATTTCAGCGACTGATCTGGGCATTGTGAGGGGTTTTTGTAAATTCATTTAGCTCTAATTTAAAACTAATTGGTTGTATATTGCTATTACCTCTGCTATAATTGGAAGACTTATCTCAGACTTGACTGACCTTCTTAATTACAGACATTCTGATTTCCAGTCTAGATGAATTTATCATCAGATTATACCTATTTTGTTCCCCTAATGGACTGATATGTTTTATTGGCTGTTTTGATCTTGGTATTTGAAAAAAAAAAAAAATAGAATAAAAGGTAGCACTTTTAACCAGAAGCATACAAAAATGTGTGGAAATGCATCACTGAAGGATTGTTTTCTCTTTGGACCACCAGCTGCACTAATCATTGCTGTAATAGCTCTCAGCCTCTCCCCATGAGTGTTAATTTTGATCAATTAAGTGACAATTAAATGCACCTTTCAAGTATTAACCTGGAGCTTCCTGGAGGTGCCCTTTTCATGGAGGTTAAGTTGTTTTCAAGCATATTTTGATATGTTTTTTGAGATTCTTACCTTTGGCAGTTTGTTCCAGCCTCAGTCTTATTATGTTATACTGGTACAGCTGTTAAAGGAGCCATTATTGTAATGCAAACTGCTGAAGGGTTTCTTTCTTCTTTGTTGCAGTCCTGCTTCATCAAAAAAGCCTGACATTTTTGAAAAGAGTTTGAAAATTATTTGTGTAATCTTTTTTCCTGTATTCCTAACTTTAAAAAGAAACAAAACCAATGAATAGGTTATTAAAAACGACCTCTGTGGCTTTTAAGGTGTTTATTTAATTTTGGTATCAGAAGTGTTCCCAGAGGGGACTTAATGAAGCTGAAAAAGTAGTTGGTTGGGTGTGACTGTAAGCAGGAGATAAATACATAAATTGGGTTTCAAAATCTGCTTAGTTAAATAGACTACTTTGAAAGATGAGGAAGGCCCTTGTGGAAAACCTCTATTATATTACGTCTTTGGTGGAATTTTTATTACTCTTTGGAAAGAGTAGCAGGGACAAAAGTCTTTGTAATATTTTTAGGTGGACAGAGGGAAATACAGCTTTTGCCACAAACTGAGATGGGTCACAGCCCTCTGCTTTCCTACTCTAAACACCCTTGTATCATGAGTCAGGATATTGAAGGAAGTATGGGGTTTTTTAGATCAAGTAAGCTTAGAAGTGCAAAATTGTTCTCACATATGTTTTCACATATTCCCTGATAATGGGGGCACAGCAGTACAAAGGGAAGAAGTTCTAAGGGCAAATAGATAAAAGATATTTATGTTTCTGTGTACCACACTGGGTCAGGCTTTACTGTATGTACAGGAGAACTGAAGCTTTAAAATATACTATTAAAGCTAATGAACCTGATGCACAAAATTGTGAAATAGAATCACGGGTAGATGGAATAATAAATTCTTGAAATAGAATCATGGAACTTGAAAGGGGCTTCTAGAGGTCATCTTATCCAGATCCCTACTTAAATTAAAGCAAGAGTCATTTAGATAAGGTTGGCCCAGCCTTTAACACTCTTCTAAGCAACCTGTTTTTACAGTTGACAGCAATCATAGTGATTTTTTCCTCCCTCCCTTTAAGCTAGTTGAAATTTTACTTTCCAGCTTGTGTCTGTTGCCTCTTGTCATGTCACTGTGCACCATGCCAAGCCTTCAGATCTCTCTTCTTCACTCTTCCGTTACAGAGGTGACAGCAAAAAGGATTCTTCAGAGCTTTTTTCTTGACCAGACTGTGCAAACTCGGTTCTACCAGCCTCTCCCTGTACACCACGTGCTCCTGCAGCCTGGCCAGCTTGCCCACTGGCCGTGCTCCAGGGTGGCCATGTCAGGCCT